>OMPJ01010311.1:49543-61851 GCA_900312935.1 Carapus acus
TTACGTCCTTATGTCAATGAGCTCCATCAGTAATAGCTTTGAGTGCTGACAATACAGCAAGCAAAGGTGTGTTACAGTAGCTTTGCCCAGTTTAGCATTTAGGCTTGACGTTTGAGGGAAGCTGCCACAAGGGTCTGAGAAACCTGTGTGTGTGTGTGTGTCTGTGTCTGTGTCTGTGTCTGTCTGTCTGTCTGTCAACACACGCGTGTTGTGATGACAAAAGCAGCAGATGGATCATTGTGGCTTCTATAAATAAATTACAAACTTAATTTCTCACTGAAACTACATACTGCTGTGCAGACATGCTGCTGTGTGCATGTGTGTGCTGCAATGCCCATGAGGTCAAATGAGCCCTCAAAGTATGAGAAGGTTTATGGTTCACTTCCGGGATTCCCACACAGAAAAGTCCGAATGTCTTTGAACAAGGTGGCGAATGCCTAATTTCATGTTGGATAATTGTTTTGCCCTCTGCATCACTTTGCAGCACGGCAAATGTGAAGTCAGCATAGAAAAATGTATGCACTAGATCCACTAGATAATTGTATCCAAATTAGGACTTAAGGTGTTGAGCTGTCTGGTAGTTGCGGTGTGTGGTCTTGTAGACTAGGGAGCGTGGTTTGGTTATATTGTCTGCGTTGTTGTGATTTATGTTCACAGTTCCATGTAATGAGCTAATCACGGAGAAACATTACGGCACGTTTCAGTTCCCTCTCACCTTAGTACCACAAGGCTGCAGCCGAGGTATAAATTCAGGAGTGAAATTATGAAGGTGTTTGCAGGGCTTTTAAATCAAGTCAAAGGAAATTTATGTGCGTAGTTCAGTCTTGCATACGAGTGTGAGAGAGTTATACTGGCCGGCACAGAAACTGCAACAACAACCAAGAATGGTCCCGCGGCCTAGCCAACACCCTCTGTCAGGACAAGGAAAAGCATCCGTGTTAGTCATAAAGCAGAGGGGTGCAGCAAAGTGAGACCCGAAATCTTGATTTAAAATGGGATGTAAGAAAATAAGTACTAATGCATGAAAATAAGTAAAACAAAACACCTAATTCAGGAAAGTAGATTTTTGGCACTTTGGGCTGAGATATCTCCACCAGCGGCAGAGACGGAAAAATAGGCTGGCAATACTAACAGCCACATTTAGCAGGCTGCTCAATGTGCAGAGTTTGGCAGAGTATCACTCAGGAAGACGCATGGGCCTAAAAGAGAGTTTGCGAGGAACAGTTTGAGTAGGTGTCAGCTATTCTGATAGGAATTATTGATCTGAGATGGCACTATAAGGCAGTGTGGGGAAATCAGTGTGTGTGCCAGCAGCCATGCTAGAGGGTGTGACATTACGAATGCCTGCAGAATGTGAGCAGACTTTTGACTGTTATTGGAAGCTGCAGGGAGATAACCTATCTCAAAATTTGGATTCATGTTGACACGTAAGGAGTTGTGACAACTTAATCAGATAGCTGCCAACTAATCTGCCCGGTGCAATGCAGATCAAATGATCGACTGAGGGAGGTGACGGCATTGCATCACCGCCGCTGCTCTACAGGAGAGACTTGCAGACTTTTGACCACTCTCACAGGGCCGCCGTTGTAATGTTGGATGCGATGTGAAAACACCAGTTTTGATACCTGTATTTAAGTGGAAGGTGGCGTTCCGTTGTCATCATTGAGTCGCCTTTGCAGCCTAAACGACTTGGGATTACACACCGTCCAAGCAATTAAGAGGACAGGTGATTATCGCTGTAATGGTAAGAGGAGCCACAAACAAGGAAGCAATTGCACTGTGGTGAGTTTTGATACGTCACGAGGAAAAGTGAACTTGTACCTTGGTGAGCGTGATTTGAAAATGCACTCTGCTCATTGAATGAAATGACAGGATTTGGCAGGTAGGAAATATTGAAACATGTGGCTTAGTCACTGCAGGACAGAATCTTGGAAGGGGTTTTAAGGTTTATGTGTGTGTGCGTGCGGGCGTGTGTGCTTGCGTGTGCGTGTGAGAGAGTGTAAGAGGGAGAGCGAGACATGGCAGATGATACATGCAGAGCTGCGTGGTCATGACAGAAAGGTGAGAGAGTGCAGCAGGCTTGCTAATCAGAGAAACAGGTGACATCCTTGATCCAACCCTCGGCTCGGTACCCTCTTGCTCTCTGTCAGCTGGCTCCACCTCTACGTTCGCACACCCAGCCGTCAGAGCTCATTTGCACAATCTCCCAAGGCGGACCGACACAATATTTCAAAAGGCACAGATGTTGTCAACAAAGTACTGCGTTTCACTGCTGTCACATGCGCAAGCTAGTGTGAGCCACAGAGGGTGTGTGAAAGTGAGAAAAAGGAGTGAGTGACACAAACACATTCCAAAGGATCACGAGACGCAAATTTTCTCTCCATGTCTCCATTGACACGTACGTGTTTTCTCTTAGATATGTCCTTTAAAAGGAAAAAGAATATGTATTACATGTTTTAAAGTACTGTAGCTTGAGGGGCGCACAGATAGGCATAGAGTCGTTCACGCTAAGTGTGCTGCCGTTCCTCTTTGATTCTGTTCATATGGATACCGTTAAGGTTGTCCACAAACTATCCGCTGGGGCCTTTTTCATTGCAGCATCTCCTCCAGAGTGTAATTGACACCGCTTGTGACAAGTCGCCAAGTCTCCTCTGCTCAATGCGTTCATTTATCTTCCCAGCGGAGGCTTTTGCTCTAACCAGAGTTGTAAGCAGGTCTCAAGGTAAACGTCTCTGATTGTTTTAATACAGAATAAATTAGTTTACATTCTGATGCTGTCCTTTAATAACTTTTTAATTCCTCATCTGGGGCTTGTTTCCCTCTTTTATGAACGTGATAAAGTACAGTGCACAGTGGGCTGTGTTGCCGAATGATCCTTCTGGGTGACACCAGGTGCTTTATCATTGTTATGGCTCATCCGACAAGCCCCACTCTCGCTGAGCGTTTATTCAAATAACAGATATTACAGCTATTAAGTATATTACATGCAATTGTAGCAGCTACAAACCACGACTCTCATAAATCTTTGATTGCACAGTCCAACAAATTGGCGACTGGCTCTCAAGGGCAACTGTGTGAGCCTCTCCAGAATAGAACTAAAATGACAGGAAGGGAGCGTCTTTTTCAATAATGCAAATACACATATTGAATGTTTAATTCAGAGTATTGTAAGTGTAATGAGTCAAATCACATGCGTATTTAGTCACAGTCAATCACTGGTGTCCAAATGACAGCCTGAAGGCCAGCCACACCCTCTCATTTCATTTTAACTGGCTCGAGGCAACTTTCAAAAATGTAATGACATATGGGCCACGCATGAAAATTGATTGGAAATTGATTTTAACACTAAGTGAAGCTACTGTGTTTAAGTGAGCGCCATCTCCACAAAACCGCACCTGTCGACGGTGAAAGAACTTTTCAACACGCTTTTAAACTGCAGTTATTCTGTATGGTTTACTTGGACAGAGGAAATAGAGACAATGCCCAGCAATATAAGGGTCTTACCGGTACCCACAAGCAGAGTTGGCGACTGAGTCTGGGGCTCAGACTCGAGTTGTACTGATGTCGCACAAACAAAGACTTGAATTCAAACTGGTCCTCAAAAGACTTGAGACTTGGACACAATGTTTGTGACATGTGAGCAATTCTCATATCACATAATGCCAATGTTTTGAATCTTAATTTATCACATTAATTTCCTTTTCTCCCACACGTTGTGACGTTCTGTGAAAAGCTTTGGCAGGCTGATTATCATTCCCTCCTGTGACACTACGTGCTGTGCAACGCGTGCATGTCCTGCACACATATATCAAAACAACGTGGCGCATGGCAGCAGCAACCTTACCTGGAGCGGTGCCATTTGTCATAAGGTTTGGTTGTAATGTCATCACGCAGACAGCTAACAAACGAACAGCCACTTGCAAAGTGTGTGGGATCGGGATAAATGACGCCAGCTCAACTACATAAAACCTCATCTGGCACGTCAGACGCTCAGGAAGCGGTCAGTCGTTTGCTGCGATGAAAGGGAAAGTCAGCACAAATGGTCAGGTATCGTTGGCAAGCTCATAATAGCCAACAGTAGTGGTGTAGGCAACCTGCAAATGGTAGCTGTAACATTCCCCATATTGCTTTACCGTTCATTTGATTCACATTTCACAACATCCGAGAATTCCTACATGCAGCAATGTGTGAACTTGGCTACCAGATAGTGTTGCGAAGTAGGGTAGCAAACGGCATAACCAAATGTTAATCTAATCATTCTGAAATAGCCTGTCATGAAATCAGTACACCTGACAATATTCCAGGTTGACAGTAGTGTATTTAAAACTTTAGATGCTTCTTGTTTTTTTGTTTTGTTTTGGAGTTTTTTGAGAGATTTAATGAACTGGTAATATCAATTTGCAGTCAATCTTATAACATAATTTCTCTCAAAAAATTAGCATTTTTGTTGTACATTGAATTACTTAAATGTGATACTGCCTTGAATAATGATGAAATTTTAATAGAAAAATACTTTATTCATCCTATAAAAGAAATGGATTACACTTTATAGCTTGCCTCAATCCTGCTCTGCTATTACCGCAGTAAATGCAGTATATTATAAACGAACAAACTGCCAGCATAGTTAATATTGCTCTTTAGTGCAGTGCAGACTTTTGATTAACACCAAACAGCAATGCCAAGTGATCTGAATTAGATGGGAGGCAAGTGACGAAAGAACATCCCTCTCAGTTGTGAGAGACTTGAGACTCGACTTGGACTCGAGCACAAAGAATTTAGACTTGACTTTGACTTGCAAAAAAGGACTTATGAACATCTCTGGCCACAAGCCACTGCTCAGGAGGGGACCTGGAATTTTCCGTTTTTTCCGCGACGCAAGCAAGAGCAACGAGTATTTGCGACTGAATACAAGCACTGCAGAAACAAAACAAAATATCAGGTATTTGGATGTTTTTATTGCAGTATCTTCAGTATGCATAATTGTACTGTTGTTTGCCTTGTTTTGCCATTTCCCTGTTTTGTCTTGTTTTGTTTTGTTTTGTTTTGTTTTGTTTTGTTTTGTTTTGTTTTGTTTTGTTTTGTTTTGTTTGATATAAAAATAACCTAAAACATTTGCTGCATGAGTTACTATCATCCAAGGCAGCATATCTCAGTCGATGAGAGATTGCTGTTGATGAGACAAGAGTAACCATCGAGAAATACAGAAAGCCACATCCACCGAGAGGCAGTTGAAATTGTTTGCTCTCACAATTTGTAGATCTGTAACAGCCAGATTGCAGATCTAAAATTATATACAGGGGACTCTGACTTAATGGCAGAGAGACCAACAGAATAAATGTAATGCTTTGATTGGGGCAAGGTTTTTTCTTTTTCTTTTTCTTTTTCTTTTTCTTTTTCTTTTTCTTTTTCTTTTTCTTTTTCTTTTTTTTTTAAGCTTTTAGCCAACTTTTAGATATATCTTACCTACATTTGGTGGATTTTGTGGTGGCCTCTCTCACCTCTACGAAGTGGCTCAGCCATTTTTCATATTTTTGCACACATGGCCCTCCGTGGAAACACTTTGACATCTCATGCAGTCGGTGAACAGCACCAGTATTTTCACAATCCAAAGATGGTCTGTGACATATTGCCCACATTCTCCTTAGTGTTAAATTGTGAAACATAGACATTTCCTGTTCGGTCGATAGTAATTTTGGAAAATTTTTAAGGAACACTCTCTATTCGTCTGCACTCTCTTTTGTGGCGCTGTCCTTTTTTTTGTCAAGCTTTAGGGCAATTATCCTATTTCCTCTCAGGCATGCAACATGTTCCTTTCTTACTCAGTCACAAAAAGCACATCAAGGCTTGATACCGTGAGGGGGATTAGTAAGTGTGAATTTCATTTTACAAATATTGCTATCAGAAAATTGAGAGTCAAATGGTTTGCATGAGGTGTTTCTGAGCATATCTCCTGCACAATTCGGACTCGATGACAACAATGAAATGGTTATAAAACCACAGTTTATCAGATCCTGTAAGACTATAATATGATATAACCAACATCCACCTGCATTGACGTTCACAATTCTGAGGTCTTAATGGCTACATCAAAGGTCACTTGTACAGGTAGGACTCCATCTCATCTTCACAATATGTTAGTGTTGTTACATGGTCGTGTTTCCTGCACACAAGCTTCCCTCACACTTGTGGTCCAGTGCATCAAAGAGAGATATGCCCAGGTCAGATTCAAAATGTTTTCATTACATGTTCTTGACCCAGAAAAGTGTATCACCGTTGTGTTGACACAGCAAGCCAGGCAGATGTGTGCTCTCTCCCTCCGACTCTCTGGCCCTCCTACATGCGCTTGTACGGGTCTGTCAGCCTTTCCACAATGCTCACTTAACATCCTCCTCCCAACCTCTGCATAAATTGCCTGACCTACCCTCTTCCCATCTGCTGCTGGCACCAAGTACCTGCTCACAAGCCCTCCGAAACTCACCTGTTAGGCTACCAAAAGCACAAATACCCATAATTCTGTATCATCACTCAATCCTACTACTTCAACCCAAATCCCACACTCTTCTCCCATCCTCCCTCCTCCCATGGAACCATGCTGTCACTCTGATCTTTGCCAGACTTTTCATCAGTTGGGGATTGATCTCTCCCTCCTTAGCGAAAGTTTAGCCAGGGTCTCCTCTCCTTCCCAGATTCCCCTAAAAGGCTCCTCTCCTGTAGCTTCAGCACCGCCTACATCCGTAGTTGGAGATTACACATGGAAATATAGTGTCCTGTTTTAGGATCCTGTCTCTGTCGGTTGTTTTCTGATTGACTCGTGTTTTCTAATTCGAATCATTACTTTTTTTCCCCTTTTTTCTAAATGAATAACTGTAGAGAAACAGTTGGGCACAGAAAAAGTAGATTTCGGGCATGCGGGTGCTGTCTCCCCTTGGTGTGACGCAGAGAAAGTGCAGCCTCTAGTGGTCATGATGGAAATCGTGGTCAAAAGCGTGCCAACCCTCTGAATGCGTGCTCACCAATTCTTACACTAATAACGGTGATAGAGGAGGTCCTGCTGTTGAAATGTGCCACTTGTAACAGACAGACTGTATGATTTGATTATTTTGATACTGACAGCTTCTGCGATGTGTGTCGCTGCTCCTGCTCGCAGGATTTCAACTCTACAAAGGCATTGCATCCTCATTATTCATGCCACTGTCTGTGAAAATCAACGTAGGGAGCTGAAAGCACTATTTCTGCACTTTGAGTATACTCTATCTGTCATCACAAAGACGAACGCATATGCATACGTACACACACGGAGACACTTGTCAGAGGACCTGCAGTAAACACCAATCAAGTTTGAATTGTGAGTAGTACACAATATGCAAGAGCAGCATGCGCTCTGGTGGGCAATTAAAACTACTATTGTGGAGAGAATATTGGCCAGAGACATTCATACACAACTGATGATTGAAGGAATGTGGTCGCTTCGTATGCGACAGCAAAATGGTGTCCCAGATTTATCAAGGAATCATGCATCACAGTTACCATAGCGTAGAATCAATTGGAAAAGAGGAGACCCTCTGTGAATAGATGGTAGGGTGGTCGGCACAAAGACTGACAGACCTGAACATCTGAGGAGCAGTCTGGGTTTACCGCCTTATTACTGGAGACACACGATCGCCATCCTCAGCATGAGTCCATCCAGCCGTGTGTGTTCTGTGCTATAATGTATTCTCTTCATGTGATTCATTCGGTAGTGAAACTGCTCCCTCTTTTTTTCATATTTCCCCCCACAGGCAGTCTGTCTTCACATTAATAGAATTAATAATTCTCTCATGCATGAGATTGCTGCTGTCCGTGAAGGTTGTGAGGTCAAGCCATTATCAAGTCGCTCACCGTGCCTTGATTGGGAAATGTAAGCAGACAAAATGCAGGCCACTTAGCGCTGCCCGAGGCATTCAACGCCAGTCTTCCAGTCAGCTAACGTCACCCAAACAGCCAGTGACTTTGCACATGGTAATTTACTCTTACAAGAGATGTCATGGCAAATTTTGATTTTCAATAAAAGAGCAAGAGTGGTGACACCGCGAGAGGCGCTTAAACTTTCAGCATAAAAGTGGATGCATTGTGTCCTCTGCTCTTATTTGCATAATTTCCAGTGATTTGCATATAACATTATATTTTTCAGATGTGAATTTAGAATGTGTACAACACTCTCATAGATTCAGTCGTACAGAAACACATTGATTATGACACACCCACAAGTCAGGAAGCCCTATGGATTAGACTTTGATGATACTGTCGCTGGTATGCTGTGATTCTGCTGTAAAGGCAAAGCTTAGGTCACTTTTGTTGTGAATTGTTGTGCAAATGGGTGTTTAATTACTCTTTTTTGCAACAATTAAGGTCAGAGTGGCCACTCAGAAACACTGGTGCTTCGATCATCAACTCTGAGTAGCTGTCTTACAGCCATCGATACCGACATATACAGTATTTGCGTTCATACGTGCCTTTTAATCTCATACAGAAAAACCTCGTTAATAGCTGAAGTTTGTTTGCACCTCTTGCTTAGAAGCAAACACACAGGAGCTCAAGAGCAGACTTGTGGATGGCACTCATCTGTCTGCATCGCTCCCAAATACAATGGGGAGCAGCAGGTGTGCCTGAATGGTTGGCAAAGGCAAAGAATGTATATAGAATGCACACCAGAAAGGGTTACAGCTGGAGAAGTGGGTTGAGCAAATACTGAACAAATGTTGCGCTCCACCTCCTGCTGATCGCTGAGATACGTTGTGTGCGTGTGAAAATCGGAGAAAAACCCTCAACTCCCATCCAAGCAGTGAAATGTAAATGATGGTGAGAATGAGGAAGGAGTCAAGACGGAGTACGTGAAACTAGATGGAATGAGGTAGCAGCAAGGGCAAAAATTCTAAACGGACAGGAGGCGGGCGTGTTTATATTAACGTCACAGAGTGTCGCTGCATTTTAAGGGGGACAGTTGAAGTCGTGTTTTGAAGGGTTTTGTTCAAATGGGAGCTACTGTAAATGTGAAAGTCAAGAGGGATTGCAGACCCACTTGGATTGGGGGTTTCCCTGTTTGCACGGCTTCTAATAAACACTCCTATACGAGATGAAAGTGACAGAGACACACAGGCCACCAGCGGCCAGAAAGATAAATCTGGCCTTGCATGTAAGGGATCTGCAGGAAGGGACTACAACATTTGCATTGGTGTTTGCGTCTGTATGAGTCGGTGGGCATTGTGTGTGAATTCATAAAGTGTAATTACACACAAAGCTGGTTAAGAAAACGGACCAAATCATCTCCTTCCATGATTGCACACAGCTTCTCATCACAGCCTGAACATCATTCCCTCGAGGAGGACATGCCTGCTTATTGCTGTTGTGGGTTTATCAGAGCACTGCTGGTCATGTGACGTTGCTAAATATTGCTTAATCTCTCCATTAGAGCCTGAACATGGTGGCTTACGATCTACAACTATGCTACACAGATGCCTCTCTTTCCTCGGGCATTTTGATGCTAACCTGACTCCTTGTGTGTGCGTGTGTGTGGTGGGAGGTGGGGATGTGTTCCAGACTGTATTTCATGACGTGACTGTGACGGCGGATCCTGTCACTCACACAGAGCGGATAGACGGCCGTTACCTCTTTCTGCCTCATTCTTCTCGCTCCCTCCTCTCCCAACACGTCCCTACTCACTCCACTGAAGCGCATCGCTGCACCAAGGCAGAGGGGGTGTTTTCACCGGGATGATGGGGATGAATGCTACTGATACCTGGATTAGGTTCTGAGTACCAGCCAGGGGAACCATATCAGCCCATCAACACACTCTGCCTGTACTGGCTCTGGTCTTTGTAATTCCGCAGCTTTTGAACACACAACAAAACATGTTGCTGCATGCCTGGAAATCATAATCTGTGTTTGTGGTAAGTGTAGCTGAGCCTGTGATCGACTGTTTCAGATAGTTACGATGATACGACTGAGATTGCCAAAGTCTACATCCAGCCCTGGCGACTCAGGCTTGCAGATTCTAAAACCAGCCCGTGTTCCTCAGGCAACTGATATTTTTTGTGTTTGCTCCTTTTTTTATTTTTTACCCTAATTAGAGTTCAGGTCACTTTAGAACTTGTCCTTCACAATAAATACAACATTGACAGTAAAGTTTGTCCTCATTGCCAGAACATTTTAGGCAAAACTTATCTAATTAATTCTAAATAAATCGAAACAATTTTATTTTTGTTGTTGTTGTTGTTGTCATCAATGTACTAGTTCTGTTGTAGAGCAGGAAACACAAGGCCATCCGCCTTTTCATATGTAATCTCAAATACACAGTATGCCCTCGGTTTGGGTTGTAGAAACTCACAGTGCCCTTGCACACGTTTTTCAATCCTGGGAATGGAATTAGTGTAGCAAACAAACTGGCAAAAGAAAGCTAGCTCTTAGCAGGGTGTCAAGGACACCGTCCGCATCTGGGCCTGAAAATCCATAAAGCCACATATCGGCTCAGCCCACATGGCTCCAAAGGTTCACTGAAGCCTCGGCGCGAAGCTGACTGATTTAATTTGGTAATCAATATGTTTTCGGAGAGCATAAGCCACGGTAATCTTTTTACACCACCCCTCCACTCTCTCTCCCCTCTCATCCTCCGCCCTTGAGTCAATCTTTCCACCCCCTCTGCCATGCCGCTCGTGGTTGTGATTGCATCTCAACTGGCTCTATGGTGAGAGGAGAGACAGAGAGTGGAAGGCCCAACGGGAGAAAGAGGATATGAATCAGAAAATGATATCAGGAGAGAAGCTACCACCACTACCTCCGTCCCCCTTGGAACTGTCTGGCATTGAGACTCGGTCCCCCAAAAGTGGATTATGGGAAATATGTTCAGTCTCCTGTCCCGTGTTGTTGCAACAAGAGGATGACACGTTTTTCTGCCACAGAATTGAGAGCAGATGGGTGATAGTCAGTAACGGCCCAGTTGCATTGCTGCTGTGTGGGCCGTTTTCCCGTCTGTTTTTTGCAGCCTCCCTGCAACGTGAGGGTCTACTTGTCTGGACTCCTCTCCCGCTGCCCTCATTATGTTTCCCTGTTGTTGTTGTCGTCTCCAGCAGGGGGAAATATTCCTAAGGGGTCTGTGTTTATCTTCGCATGCAGCACTCTGCCTTTGCCCCCAAACCAGGTGGCACGACTTTTGTCTGCGCTCGCCCTCCAGGAGTTACATACGCACACCTGCACCAACAAAGACAAGACAAAAACTCCATCATACACAGATGCAGTCTATTACTATCATAGTAATGTATTCAATACGTTTTTTTTAAGGCTCATTCAAAGGAAAATTGCTTTCAAGGTTTACTCAGTTTGGCATGAATTTTAACCGTAATGAATGAGCTGGGCTCATTTATCGACCATTGCTTCCATCAGAAGCCACGTTGATTGATTCCAGTAGCCCAGAGGTGGACAGGAGGGACCTTGGACATGCCAGGGATTGTTGCGATTTAATGCGTCACGGCTGTGGCTGAGCCGCTGTTCCAAGATGGCCTTTTGGTGCCCACACTCCCTCAGCCCCAGGTGTCACACAGTAATCCTGGAGGGGATGTAATCCTGGAATACTATCCACTTGAAACAAGTCAATGAAGGTTACACAACAGAGAGTTGCCAAATATGCAACAACATTCATCACATGCATTACCAAAGTCTTTACAGCCTATTTACAAATTATTCCACCACAATCATCTTTTATATTTTCTGATTTTTGCAGCAAGTATCGCCATTACTATTGTCTTTGCATTGCAATGATAGGAATAAATGATGACTATTACCTGTGCCACGTCACTGCATAATATTGTGGTAATGACGGACTGGCCGCTTAGTAATGTGATACCTCGATCTGCCATATTTCTCTCTGTGTTTCAGGGATAATAACTTCATTAAGGACTTCCCTCAGCTTGCTGACGGTCTGATGGTGATTCCCTTACCTGTGGAGGAGCAATGTCGAGGCGTGTTGTCAGAGCCGCTGCCCAACCTGCAGCTCCTGACAGGTGCGTGCGCGCCTGAATGTGCAGAGCTCGGACAACATTCAAACAAACAAAAAAAAAAAAAGACCCTGTTTTTCACTTAATTCTTTACTACTGCCCCTAAATGGCCTTGTTACATAATACAATACAATACAATTTAATTTGTATAGCGCCAAATCTGAGAAGCATCCCGAGTGTGTGCAGATGGCTTGTAATGGAGGCAGACTGAACATGGCACACTCTGATCTTGGTACAAACCAATTTAGGTGTCTCTATGTGTATGTGCGTTTCCCCCACCAC
>OMPJ01010311.1:63865-77408 GCA_900312935.1 Carapus acus
CTTAGTCAGGAAGAAACAATTTGATGACACGCAGCATTTGACAAGGTCGGCAATTTGGAATGAGGAGTTGAAAATGAACATCTCCATAAAACGTGAAAGGGGGAAATCTGAAGTTTACTATTCTGTTTGTACACAGCTGTTGTCAGCGCAAAGTCTATTGAATACTGCGATTGCGCCTCCCATTATGCTGTGATTTTGACGTCAATTGTGCTTTAACAACTCTCCATCACTCCTCCATCTGCTCACTTTCGCAGGCTTTTCCAAGGTCCTGAAAACACTTTCCGCTGACAGCACACGAGAAGAGCTGCTGGCATTTCTTCACCAATATGGCAGCCACTACGTGTCTGAGGCCCTGTATGGCTCCGAGCTCAGCTGCAGCATCTATTTTCCCAGCAAGAAGGCCCAGCAGCAGCTTTGGCTGCAATACCAGAAAGGTAAGCACACTGAGAGGGGACAAAGAGCTTCAAAATACCTAGTGACCTAGTGAATGGACTACTGTATTTTTCTCTATTTGCTTTTGTCAGGTGGGATTTTTTGTATTTTACCCTGGTCATTTTGATTAGATTAAGATTTAGTACGACAATCGGAAAAAACCGTGTATTCGCCTACTGCAAATTATACATTTTTCTTACCTTTCTGGAACATGTGTCGTTATCATGATCAATATGCTCAAAGATCAAATGTTTTTTCACCTCAACACGGGATACTAACACACCTGTCTTTACATCATACTAAATAAATATGATTTGGTTCACAAGACTACAGCAGAGCGTGATCCCCAACCCCAACATTGGCGTTGGCAGCCCTGCAGGGGTGGCTGGTTCTGAATGGAGCTTTTCTGCCTGAAGTGGAAAATGATAGGACATTCATACACTCATCTGGTATATGTTTATTGCACTCAGATAATCAACATTACAAACATGAATTTGACTACACAGAGATGCCTGTAATGTTATTAGCAGTTCACAGCCTCGAGAGGACAGAACACTTTTAAGGACATAAGGGTTGTTTATCGGGCATATGTTGTTTAGACCCAGGTAAAAATTTGTGAAGAGTTTTAACAGCAACGCTTCCCCCATGAAACATCTTGAAACCTCAGGATGGTGTGAGATCATTTTCACCACACTGACACAAGGACACTTGATTTTTTACGCATTTTGTATGCATCTTCTTTGCCGATATTAAAGTGAGGTCAACTCTGAGCGACCTTCAAGAAACAACAAAAACATTAAAATCTATAATTATGCAACTCAAATATCATCCTAAATTGAAATACAAATGACACCATATCTCAAGGATATCATCTATACTAAATATTTACACAAAGTGAAAGTATGGTAACTTGAAATATTAGACTGGTTGACAGTCTTGTCAATCTGTAAATTAGTTTCTAATTTGCTCTGAATTACTTTGCATATTCCAAAATTAAGAAACACACTTGGTTACAATAAAGTTGATTATCAAATATGGGTATGTTGCTGTTTTGGTCTGGGTTCTGGCTGCAAGGTTAAAGTCAACTGTCAGGCTGAAAATGTTGCTGTGGCATTCAACATCTGTAGAGCTAAAAAGAATTACAATGACCGACTAAAATCTCATTTAGGTCAATCATCCCTTTGCCTAAATGTGTATTTTGGCTTTCTCCTTACTTATTGATGCAATGCATGATATGCATACCAACATGGACCATTTGATCTTGGCAAAATTTTCGCATTTACACTGTGGATAGGATCACTGCAGAACATGAGATGACAGTGAACTTCCTGTGGGCGTCACAGCAACAAGAAACTGGGGTCTATATCGCAAAGACTGAACTACAGATTAGCCTGCTGCTCAGCCTTTGTGATGGCTCATGGGAAACCGCATGGAATGCTTCACTTGGTAATACATATTGATACAGGGCACCAAAGCTGTGCAGCAAACACAAATCTCATCGGTCCTATCCAACATAGCGGTCACATTTAAGTAATCTGAACAGCACCCTTTTGTTCGGAGCATCAATATTTTTCAAAAAAAATTCCAGTATTTGTCCCTTCCTGCGTGGAAACATCTGATATGAACTGAATGACTGGTTCAGTAACACACTTGCTGCATCTTAGTCAATCCAATTTCCAGACAGGTAAGTATTTGGATGCGCTACTCGTGGTCTGCTCAAAAATGAGAGCTCCATGTACTGAGGTTCAGTGAATACATCCATTCCAAATCAGTGGATGATAGAGTCCCTAGTCTTACAAATCGAGGTGTGAGTATGCGTGCATGTGTGTTGTACATATGCCGCAGCCTCTGGGCATTTCTGACAACAATCCCTGCAAAAGTGCGTAACCATGCTCAAGGCATACAGAAACAATGTCATGGAAGAACGTCTTTGGGATAAACACTTAGGTTTCGGATAAAGAGGACAGTAAACATTTCTTTCAAGTTGCAGATGTCAGCTGTACCACCATGCCTGACGTGGTGGAGACAGGTTTTATCAAACAAATCAAAACTGACACCGCAAAGCAGAGGTGATGTTTTTCCTGGCAAAAGTGTGTCAGTTTTGTTCAGAAACTGCCCACATTCCAGTCATAGGTCACTTCTCAGTTGGTTATTTATTTCCTCTGGGAAGCTCTTGAGATATGAAGTGCTTATTGTGATCAATGTATGTTTACTTGTACGGAAATTGATGTAGACGTGTTTTTGAGCAAAGGGTAAAGAAGAGGAACATGTAAAAGTAAAAAATGTTTATCAAAGGCAGCACTTGTAGAGCTCCTGCTAGCGATTAAATGCATATACTGATAGAAAACTTTCCCATGATGCTCATAAGTGGATCAATGCCAGCTGTGGAAAGGCATGGACATGAAATTCTTAAAGCGGGATTTACATCATAAGGGTCAGGAAACATTGCTGCAGTGAACCATCTACAGGATTACCACAGCAATAAGTTACAGCTCTGTAATTATACAGAAAATTTACTGTGTGACATTTGACGACGAGAGATCTGAAATGCCACCACTCCCTGTCTTGCAATATGCATTGGGTAGAAAGCACAAATTTAGAGGAAGGTTGGAATGCAATTACATCTCATTACACTGTGTCTGGCTGAAAAGAGCAGCACTGACTGGGGACAGGCAGGAGGTTCTTTCAATGTGCTCCCAATTGATGTTGCAGGAGGATGTAGAAAAAATGCTCATGAGCTCAGCGGCATCACACAGCTTATAAGGATCTGACATGAGAGTTGAGAAATAAATTCCAAAACCTTTTCAAAAAGTGTAACAATAGAGGTGAGGAGGGAATCTGCATCAACAAAAGCATTTCTTGAATGATTAAGATACAAATTCAAGCAGACTCTTTCACTGTAATTATTGCAGGTCAACATAAATTTTTTGAAACCCAAATTAGTATAAAAGTACACTTTATCCTCAAAACACAGCAAATGACAAACATTAGCACTCACAATGGCTCCAGACCACTCACGCAACATATGTTCTTTGATGACACTTACTGGAAAATGATCTGCCCCGAATTATACTTAGCCGATAAGACATATTCTGTAATGGCAGTGGTCACATGTGCTACTAAAACCCATAAACTGGACAAAAAAATCATTATTGATAAAGTGCTTCTTAGGTTCTAACCTTGGTGTACTTTATATTATTTCCTGTTATATGACATTTTGCTCAACTATTTTCCTGTTACAAAGCTGAGCCAACAATGGTAAACCATGCACTGGGTTAAAGTGAGTAGTGGGTGTGTCAATACTAGTGGGAGGAATGACAGTTACCCGTACATGGATCCGACATAGATGGCCTCATTTCTTTTTTTGCCAAAACATTTCTCGCAGCAGTGTTTTAGGCTGATCAGCTGAACAACCTGCTTCATGGTTTCACCACTCTAGCTAGGTAAAAATACCGCTAAAAGCAGCTGATTTTTGCTGTGAGGTATATCAAACAGAGGAAGTATTACTGGTAGTTTAAACCAGGGATGCTCGCTCTTGTCACTTGCAAGCTCCTTCAAAAAACAACCAAGTCAAAAAGATTTACCGACCAAAAAACAAACAACCCTCCACCATAGTATTCTAATCTTTATGCCTTTCCCCATCGTTCATCTTACTTCTGTTGAACGTCTGTCTGTAGTGCCAAAATACCCCCCTCGATTTCATACAAGCTGAGGCGGGACAGTGTTGCAGTTTTTGATGCCTCAGTATTGTGGCAGAATGCATCGCATATACTTTAAGATGTAGCGACAGGCTGCAGTGAAGCTCGGAGTGGTGGGCTGTGTTTAGTGTTGCACACATCTACCGCTGTCTCCATGTCCAATTCTTATCGACGGCCCTGTCACTCAATCAAGTGGCGATAGCCGGGGGAGGTAGCGATAGACTCAAGTGGTGTATTGGGCGATGTATGTCAGTCAAATGGCAAATTTCATATTATGAGATCAATGCCATGAGATCTACCCACACTACCTTGGTGATCGTCTGGTACATCGGGTTCAATGTACTGAGCACCCCTGGTAAAAACAGATCCAAACTTAAACAAGAAATGAAGTTGCAGTGGTTTCATCATCTGATGAAAGCCAAAGTTAGAGTTATTTAGACTGAGGCCAAACTTAAGTGACAGATACTAGTGTTCAAACTTTCTCACACCTCCAAACACACCCACTAACATGTACCTTGTACATTTCCAACCATCTTAAAGATATGTGGAGATGAACAACGCTGTATCATTAAGATGTAGACGAGTGCCTCCTGTGGATGTATGTGTAGACCTTAACACAGTGGTCCCAACAATCTAACACGAGCAGCTGTCCTCTCTGAGTGATGGCCACTCCGACAGGACAATGCAAACCTTCCTGAATGAGAACTTTGTATCCTCCTTCTTTGGGAAACTGGAGGATCTCCTTCCTGCCACTGTCTGTCACCAACAGATCTCCGTTGGCATCCACACACATGCCAGTGATGCAGCGAAATTCCTCGGTCTCTGACAAGAAGTGGCTGAGCTGCTTGCCTTGCTGGCCATCAGTGCTCACTGAGCCAATAGAGAAGCCACCCTCAAGATGGGGTTCATTTTGCCGTTTCCCAAAGTTCAGGCCCAGGCCCTGGGTGAAGTAGACTTTGCCTGCTGCATCACATGTCACAAACTTTGGCCGCACAGCAGAGCATAGACGGTCGTAGCTGACCACACCTACAGAGCGGTCCACTGTTAAACACCAGAGTTTTCCACCCTCCACATCTGACACCACAAACTGACCCGATGGCATTGCAGCGATACCCCACGGTTTGACTAGTTGATTCTTGTGGCAAGCCACACAGTGTCCGTCCATGGTGTAAACTTTGACCGAGTTGTCATAGTTGTCAGTTACTCCAATCAGCCCTTGGGTAGTGACAGCGATGGATAAAGGAGTGAGGTTGGGCAAATCAGCTCCAAGGAAGCTTAGCACAAAGTTGTCAATGCTGCTCGCATTGCGGCGGATCTCGCGGTGGAAACCTTTGCGATTGAAGATCTGTATGCGAGAGTTGCCGCGGTCAGCTACGAGGACCTCACCTTGTGGTGTTGCACAGATGCCAACTGGCAGGTTGAACATGCCTGGGAGGGTTCCTTTACACCCCATCTTCTTCACAAACTGACAGATTGAGACCCCTGCATTTGCCCCTGCACCCCCTTCTGCATCCATTGATTTGGACTTGAAGTTCCGTGGGGAACCACTTGTAGCCTCCTCTGAAGCTGCGGTCATGTCAGTGTCACGGTAAAGATCCACAGAATCATCCACCACACCTCCAGTAGCTCCTTCTGCTCCCTCTGCATCCCCTTCAAGGTCAACCTCCAGTCCGCACTCATCATCTATACTGACCGTATAAGTGTTTGTGGTTACTTGGCCAACTTCTGAAGGTTTTGAGTGCTCTGTTCTCACAAGCTCTGGCTGTTGTAGCTTAAATGTTGTGGGCAAGCTGCTTTTCAGGTCCATTTCATGGTCATCCATGCTCCCACTATCATCTTTCAACAAGGCAACATCACTTTGCCTCACCTGCATTGT
This sequence comes from Carapus acus, assembly GCA_900312935.1. Lineage (NCBI taxonomy): Eukaryota > Metazoa > Chordata > Actinopteri > Ophidiiformes > Carapidae > Carapus > Carapus acus. Next base: position 69,872 of record OMPJ01010311.1, read on the forward strand.
CAGGTAGTCACAACGTGACACCACTTTCACCTCTGCTATGTTAAGGAGATATGTCTGCTCCTCAAGGATGTGCCCATTGAGTTTCTCCACTTCTGCCATGGAAGCAGAGAACATTCTTCGCGAACGACCAAGTTCTTCTTGAAGACGAAGCTCAGCTGTGGCATAATCCTGCTGCACAGACCGATACTTCAACTTCAAGGTCTTGGATATGTTCTCAATAGCTGTCTTTTTTTTCTGAATCTGTCCCATGAAATCGCGTAGAGCCATCAGCTTGCTACTCAGTTCTGTGCGCCGCTGTTCAGCAGCCACAGAAACTGGCTGGACCGTGTGGCCTTGTTGCAGATGACCCTCCACTTTACAGAGCTCACAGAGCACTATGGCACAGTGATGGCAGTACTGGCGAGGCAGGCGACTGCAGCAAGATTTACACATCAGTGCGGCGGCTGCCGCACTACAGGAGATGGTACAGTCCAGGATCTTGAGCACAGTGAGATTATCAGCCAGCTGGGAAATACTACTCATTCGAGAGACTTTGCTGCAGAAGGGGCAACGAACACCGTTGATGGTATTTGCTAACAGCTTCTCGAGGCACTGGCGGCACACTGTGTGACCACACTGTAGAAGTTTGGGCCTCAGCTGATCCTGGTTGTACGTCTCCAAGCAGATGGGACATTCAAGAACCTCCCTCATCAAATCCGGGTCCAGCGAGGACACCTCTGCTGCCATTGTCGTCTTCACCTTTGGGGGGGAAAAACAACATTCAGCCTTGAAGTGTCAGCTGCTACAAATACCCTCAAAATAAAGTGTGCTGACCAATTCATGCTATGACGACTCACATTTCACTATTCGTTCTGCCAAATGTTTATGAACTGCATGAGTGGCATAAAAACAGAATTGTAAGATGTTGTGGTGAGCTAACTCTCTGTGATGGAGGTTGGGGGCTCTAAAAGATGCGAGCCATTTGAAAATGAGTCCTATCCTCTCCATGATGCTGTGGCTGAGCAAGGGAGCCTCTTATGCAGGACACTAATTCCACCTAAATGTAAACCTTAGAGCCACAGGACATCATTCCTTCCTGGGCCTAAGAATCAGATCTAAGAATCACGTCGTGTCAGATTTTCAGAGTTAAATATATCCTTGACTTTTATTGTATTGTGTCAATTTCTGTTTTTGCTCTGTCAGATTGAGTGTGTATGCTGAGCATGCACTTGATGGCTACCTGTCTTTGACATGTTTCCCTATTTTCCGTCTATACTCCACAAGGAGTGAAAAGTAACCCATCCTATCAAAGCATTGCTCGTTCTGAGTTCTAAACCCGATTAGTATGGCGCAGCCACAATAAAATAATTCAAAACGTGACACTATACTATAAATCATGACCTCTTCTACCGACGACTGCGACCGTACGTCTGAGGTTGACATTATACGGAAAAACGTGGGTGAAGTTGCAGTAGCTAACCGGAAATGCTAATGGATTCGGTCACACCACTGCTGGCTAACAAGGCTAAAGCAGCCTCGTTCCTCGGCCAGCATCCTAACGATGCTTTTTAGGCAAGAGATGTGTATCTTAGGGGCGAGTCATCGTATGTTGCAAATGCTGTTATAATATCGTGCGGCAAAGAACGCCGCGGTAAACCACACGCTTGCCAGTGGGTGACTGGTGTAAATGGTAGCTCAAGGGGAAATTACACGATATGTATCGTGCTGTTAACACCTCGGCCTCTTCTTTAACCACAGCTCATTCCAAATCAAATGAAGTGTCTCCATTCGTTAATTAATTCGAACAAGACACCTCTATATAAGGAAAAACACTAATAATATCGCCATATTGTAATACAATACAGCGACAGTCATGTTATTGGCGTCATAGTGAGGCAAATGTAGTTGGGATGTGTGTTTAGAAATAACAATGCACATGCAATGGTATTGCCTGTTATGCTTTCATGCCTTTATAATTACCTTTTCCTCCCAGCTGCTGTACAGACACACTTGTTCCGCTGGTCGGGCTGTGTTTGGGCTAGTGCAGCAGCTGACTGCAGTGTGGACGACGTCACGTACATCAACCAGGACGTTACGTAATACGCACCACGCTTAGATCAGCGCGTTCGCTGATTGGTTTAGCCGTTTGTCCGAAAAGTGTCGCGCCTCTCCACTGACGTGAGGCCATCATCAAAGTCTAAATATTGTGTGCACCTGATTTTTTTCTAATTTGTGCCTGCAAGCACAAATTGATATCGTCCGAAACGACTGAGAGGGACGGTTCTTCGTATACAGAACTCTTGGCTTTGACTTTCATGAACAATCGCTAGGATCTATTTCGTCATGGACAAGCCAGTTGTGTAGGGTCGTGTGCTCATCGTCATTTAAGAATGAGCAATAATCACAGTGTAGCGTGTCAAAGTTAGATATTCAATACAATTTATTGGTATAGCTCCAAATCACAATAGAACTTATCTCAGTTACAGTATGTATGAGTGGGATGTTTCCCAGCATGCACTATGTGCTCGCGTGTTTATGATGTTGTGAGTGTAGCCATTGGTTCGTGATGTCACTTACAGTGGCTGAGTGACACTTAGCTTAATATAGCTTAGTTTAGTCAAGTGATAGCATGATGACATCATGATGTAATGTTTGTTGATGTCATCACGATGACATCAACAAACCAGTGTTTAACAAAAAAAATACAGAAGAATATATGAGATACACTGCTGAGAACACTGGGAGATACACTTTAAGAGTATTTGAGAAATCTTAAAAATTAATTTGTCATATTTACAATCACGGTATAATGTACATAATGAAGTATACTACTGTATATTGTCAATTGAGAGTGTATATGTCATAGCCGTACGTGCTGTCCTGCCATTTATTTGTTTACCTAATAATCTTATTTTTGACTTAACCAGACATGGCAAAAGTTTCTGTGAACTGATTATGGCATTTCTGATTCAGACGACTAATACCACTGTATGATATATGGCGTAATTGTGCGAACAACGAAACCAAGTCCCACTAAAGCAACCAGCACACGTTTAAAACACACCTCTTGTTATACAGGTGGAGAACTACCATTTTATGTCACAGGAGATCGTAATTCTAAAAATTCACCAGTAGATGGCATAATGCCCCCTCGGTGCATTTTATTCGGAGATCAGCCACACCAACCAGCCTGTACACCAGTATTTCACATGAACTTCAAATGCCAAAAAAAAGGAGCAAAATGTGTTGCCAGCATACATATTTGATATTTCTCAACAGGCTCTCCCCAGAATCACCATAAGGCAACATTCAAGGTGTAACATTTTTGTACATATTTTCATTTTAGCCTACCTGTAATGGATAGATTTGTAGGACATCTTGTAATTTGTGCATTAGCTACAAATATGCCTTACTTTGTGTTCTGCTCATCAGCACATAACAAATACTTAATTTCAATGTTTGGCATGACTGAGAACATTTTGTTAAATCATTATCATGATGTCTGTAGTTCAGAAGTGGTGACCTGGGGGTACATGCATTACTCGTAAACATCTCTGATGGAGCAAAAGCAGCAATGCCAACACCAATCATATGTAACATATGCATTAAATTACCTTGGAAGATATCTGACACCTCAGCTGTTGTTGCCTGGGCAACATAACCCTGGCTAGAGGTGTCCCCGGTGAGTAATTCTACTGCAAGCAGTTCACAAAGACACTTTAATTAACAAAGGCAGACCAAGATCAATGGTTGACAAATTCACCTCATTTATCTTTTTACTGTGTTTGGTGACAGGCCACCATTGTATAAACATTTCCATCAAGGAAAACGCCATCAGTTTTAGCCCCTACACAATTTGTGACTACTTGAACAGTGTCAACATCAGTCAGTTTCCAGTTTGATTGTCGTCAAACTTCATTCTCAAGAGCGGACTAGACATACAAACAATCAGACTTTGTCAGATTGCTTGTTCAGATGATGTCTCTCAGTCCATCTCCGCAGTCAATTATGTTTCATTTGCTCCATTGATATGTAATTTTGCTAAGAACTTTCATCACATGCAGGTGCTCACATGGGTGGGAAGAGGTAATCTGGGGTGAAAAGGCTTGACATTGGTGAGAGGAAGTAATCTTGATGATTACTACATCCATGGCCAACCTAGGCCACATGTCGTTTTTGTGAGACCTGAGTGATGACGGCTTCTTTCTGTGTCTGCGCTGTGTCAAAAACTGTGTGTAATTAGGCTCTTAGGGCCACCCCACAGTCCTGTTTATGCAGCACATGAAGTTACCCTCACCTCTTTCAACTGCACATGGTCACATTCACTTTGAATCAGCAGCGAAAGCATTTCTTGCTGTCATTTTCATATACACAGACAAAGCAGTGCATTTGGTCAGGTTCTGTTCGTCTAAGAAATAAGAATTTGTGATTAAAATTATGATAATACCTTTTCCCCATGTTTAAAACCATTACAGGAAGATTAGTCAATAGAAATGTTGCTCCCAATTGCCAGACTTTGAATGAAGTCATTTGGAATCGCTTTTCCTCTCCTTTTTCCTTCCTCCCACCTCTTACACCCTGCTTCCTCTCCATGTGAGCTATGCAAAGAGTGTAGTAGCTCAATAGTGCTTCTGTTGTGAGTGCTGGTATAGTGCTCATTGTTTGCCATTATCTGCCATTGAGATTTCCTGAAATCCCGTCAGTTAATCAATGGTTACTTTAGGATTTTATGACTCAAATGGTGCATGCGTGAAAGAAAATTTTTGTAGTACTTGCCTCACTATGTTTTAACGTTCCATCTTAAGAAAAACCTCAGAAGCCTCAAAGTGTGTTTAACACGCATCAATACAGTGTACACATTTGCCTGGTCAGCACACAATTTTCATCTGATTTAACCTTTGGCCCAATTAAGCCTCAGTAAGGAAACAATCAAAGTTCAAGTTGTTCATACTTCTCCCCTAGCTCCCGACTAGTGCATGAGGCACTGTTCCCATGCTGGTTGAGGAAGTGATGAGAAAGCTTCCCTCTAAACACCACTGAGAACATCAAACAGTGGTAACTAACTCTGAGGATAAGAAGCTATTTGCCCCCTATTCATCCTATGTCTATAAAAACTGATGACAGTAAGGGATTAGATGGTGTGTTTCCTCTTTTGCTCTTCTATGGTTGCAAAGTAGATCCAGATGCTATATGTAAAGCAGGGGAGTGGAATATGTGCTTTTTTCCAAGCTGAAAAAAAGTCTGGCAACCCGGATGGATGGATGGATGTACAGACAGACAGACAGACAGACAGACAGATAGACAGACAGATAGACAGACAGACAGACAGACAGACAGACAGATAGATAGATAGATAAAGCCTTTCTTGCTATTCTATTTTTGTCACTATCTGTCTTACCTATAACACCATTTGCTCTCGAAATCGCAGAGACAACAGACCACGGAGTCAGCGGAGGTGGCCGGCGCGAGCTGAAGTCAGTCCCCTTCATCAGCTACCTGTCGGTGCTGCAAAAAACTCAACTGTTATCAGAGGACACAGTGAAAGGTGTCGAAATACGCTGTGAGACAAAAGGCAGCTGTCCAGCAGGGTGTCACCTGTGTCATCATCAGGCCATGATGGGAGGCGTGGCAGGGGGAGCCCACAGTGTCAGTGGCAGGAGTGGAGACCAGCCCTCACCCACTCCTGTGCTACTGGATGTTAGCCGTGTCGTGCCCCTCTACACCCTGGTGCAAGACAACATCACCAAAGAGGTGAGAAATAAATGATGGGAGTGTATGTCCATAAAAGATTGGGGATCGATATAGGTGGAAAGGTCTCAAAAACTACACTGTGTCAATGGCATGTGGCAGAACTTGGTTGGAGCTGCTGGATTCCACTGGAGATGGCTCGGAAGACAACACTCAACTTCTTCTATCACATTTAAACTACACATGTTAGATTTTATTTAATCTTTGAGACTGCTTTTCTTCTTTCATTTGATCCATTCTTACTGTTTTGAGCAGTTGACTGTGCAGCAGTGCACCCATGGAGCAGTATTATTATTATTATTATTATTATTATTATTATTATTATTATTATTATGGAGTAGTATGTATTCGGTGCCTTGCTCTAGGACACTTTAATGTTGACCTGTTTTTGTAGGTCTGGTTTTGAGATTGTCAAGTCAATTTAATTTGTGCAGCGCCAAATCATAATAGAAGTTATCTGTATCATAGCTACCCTTTACCATGTTGCGTTTCCCCTTTTGTTAAAGCTAGAAAAGTCACAGAGGACCACAACAACAGTCCGATCACAATGGTTTTGTTTTGGTTGCCATTGTTTTTGTGCTCTGACCATTTTTGTGTCTGAAGGATCTATTCTGATCCTGCACAATATAATGCAGAATCAACCTTGTCTGCTGTTTGGCCACAAGTTAGTCCCGATGTACTGTTTGTTGTGGCCAGAAACATTTACTAACCTTGTCAATGGCACAGCATTATCGTATTTTCTTGATCAGAGAATATTTTGTATTGTCATTTTTTTGGATGGTTTTTCACATCAATTCAAGCAATGCAGTTTGAAGCCTACAGCTAAAAGATAAGCTTTTGCACCTCATGTTAACTGAGCATTGGCACAATATTATGGCCAGTGCAGCTAAAATATGACCTCCACATGAAACACTCACGAGTGAAGAGATCAAATGAAATAAAAAAAAAATTCAGCAGCCTTAAATATAATCTTATGCTTATTTTGTCTATGAAGGAACAGCATTTACTGACCTGTGAAGTTTTTATGTGGTGCAGTTTTTGAGTACTGCCTCTGGGTGGCATTATATAGTAAGTCTGACCGCTGGAATTGCACAGTAATACAGCAGGCATAGAGAGGATTACGTCATTGTTTTCTCCCCCTGTGGGGAAATCAATGTGTGAGGTATGTGTGCTTGTATCTCTGTATATACAGACACATTGATATCTAGATATATCATCCTGTGCATGGTAACTACCCTAATGGCTTTAAAAAGGAAAAAGATCTCAATGAATTCTGAAAATTACTGGCGTCACGGCGCTGTTCCATTTAGCATTTAATCTGACATTCACTGTACTATCTGATTATTCCATTATGCATTTGACATGGGCTCGCTAAACAGCACCTGGTGTGTGTATGTCCGTTTGTGTGTATGTCCGTGTGTGTGTGTGTGTGTGTGTATGTGTGTGTGTGTGCATGTGTGTGTGTGTATGTCCGTATGTGTGTGTGTATTTGTATCCCTGTCCATGCATGTGTATACGCCAGCACAGAGCTGTTTACAGGTGACTCACACCCTGTACACTCATACACACCATGGGGAGCAGACTGTTCACACTTACCCAATCAAGCACCTAATTACTTTTTTCCTTTTGAAATTACAGCAAGTAACAGCAATACCAGATCCAAAAACAGCACACACATGCACACACACACACAGGCACGCACACACACACACACAAAATCATGCCTCATGACTGCGTGTGTGCATATCCATGTGTAACCATGACGACAGGTCCAAACTCCTGTGCTGACGGCACCATGTTTGGCTCTATT
>OMPJ01010311.1:80795-99361 GCA_900312935.1 Carapus acus
CCCCCACCCTCACCCACCCCGCCATCCTCACCACCACCCACACCCTACACTCCACTCTCTAAACCACAATTAGATTCCCTGTTTACTCAGTGGAGACTGGCTTGCATTACTCTTCAAACATAAACATGGCGATAATCGCTTTGTCTATTTTTCACATATGCAGCCATGCAATCAAGCGCACATTCCCATATGGGGTTTTGCTAGGAATCTGATGGTGGTAGACGCATGGCGGTCCTGTGGTCTCTCGCTCTTGCCCCTACCAGAGGAGGTCATCTCTCATATTTGTCTAGTCTATGTGCGTGCACAGACCTTGAGCCCAGGTTTTTCTTGTTGCCTTTGTCTGTGGCCTGCTTCCTATTCACTTGAGGTGGCGAGACCCCTGCTGCTGTTGTTTTCTGGCAACAGTTAGCCACATGGGTTCAGGCAAGGGCTGGGGGCTGAGGGGAAGAAATGTAATCACCTTTTTCCCCTTTTTGGTTTTCCAGGGGGTTATTATAATGACCATGGATTACAGTGCTTGCTTACCCCCTATAGTAATAACTGCTTATTCAGCAGGCTCATTTAGAGGGGCTTCTATTAAAGGATAAATAACGGGAAAGCCTTGACTGTTGGATGGCCTGTGGATCCCAACACACTGCTTGGTGGGGACTGGCTTTGAGAATTGGGAATGTCCCTTTCCATACCATCATAGTTGTGAATTCACCTTCACCTTCTTTCAACTCTCTTCTCCATCCAGTCCATATTCTTGCTGCCACCCATCCTCTCCCTAGTTTTTCCTATGCCTCCACTCATTTACGTAGTTTTCACACTCTGGATGCAATTGCCTCAAGTGAAACCAAGTGGAAGAGTTCAGTTCCCATGAAACAGCTTTGAGCAGCCTCTACGACGGACAATACAGTGTTGTGGAAATGCTAACATCAGTTTCTAGGAGTCTACCCTGCTTGTGTTTTTGGCCGTGCTATTTGCATTTATGGTTAGGACGATGCCCAAAATCATGTCGAATGTTCCTTTAACTAATCAACGTGCTGCAGGATTTTTCTTTGGCGGTTTTCCAGCGCAGTAGAACAACCACTTGTAGGTAATCAATCAATGATTGCATTGTATAAATCCATTCACGTGTATGTGTTTACATGCATTTAGATATTTTACATGGTTATCCTAGAGTTGTGTGTGGTCTCTTCACGTCCTTTTTGCTTTCTGATGGATGCCTTGTTCTCAGTGATAATGTTTCCGCATGACTCCAGTGTCCTGTTTTTGTAACCATGATCAAGCACATCTCCAGGGTTGCCTGTGTGAGGCAGTGCTGCCAACCAGTTAGAGCACATAAATAACTGAGAGCTCCATTGATCCATAGTGTGACAGGGGGAGCCAGAGTGCTTACGAACTCTCTTGAACTCTCTCTCTATCATGCCTGTGGCTTTAGGGAAAGCCCTGACATTATACTTTATTGCGTTGACGGTTATATTGGCATTTTGGTGCCTTTTAGAGGATGACTTAGCTGCTGCCTTGGATATTTTTTCCTTTCTGCCTGTTAATGAAGCAGCACGAGGGAATGTTCAAAGATGATGTCATCGCCCACCAGCGTTATTATGGAATTATTCTCATGTTATTTAATTGACTTGGTAAATAGCATAGCGGCACTTACTTTTAATTGTGTGAGTAAACCGATTCAGTTTTCCCACTTCATCATTGCTGGTGTTATGCATGACATTTAGCTAAAAAGTGTGTGTTCCTTGTATCATGAACACTACTCAATTGAAAGCATTGTTAAAAGGTACCTGCATTGCATTTGCCCTCTACAAGTCTGCTTCCAGATCATAGATGATCATCAATAATATCATAGTAATCAGAAATCATATCAGAAATGGTAGACTGTTTTATTACATTATTTCCATTCTTTTTTAAACACTGTGGAGAGTAATTGCTTTTCTGTCGCTGTCCTCATTTCATCCATCTCCTGCACACAGACAGACTGATGGGCCCACAGTCACATAGGAATAAACAAAATGTGGATGGGAGAATGTCATAGCTTTCTCCCTCCATCACAAAAGTCAGGTGGCAAGGGATGCGTCAATATTCGACTATAAGCTTGTCAGTTTTAGTGAAATGTTCTCTCCTTGCAGTAATTGGGAACATTGGGTATGAAAAGGTCACTGTGCCTATGTGTACGAGTTTGTGTGTGCATGTGTACGTTCGCGCGTGGTAGCACGTGCATGCACGCGTGCATGTGTGTGCGAATGTGTGTCCTTGTGTCTATATTTACTTTTGTCTTTGATAGACCCTTTTAAAAATTTTCACATTTTAGCAAAGTGAACAAATCCTGGGGTTTTCACAGGTCCTTCCTATTACATTTAAGACTGATGTGTGGCAGTACTAATGTTGGTGTACAGCTGGGCGCCATCAGTATTGTCAGCTTAGGGTCATCAGTGATTAAAACCCCTTGGGTGTGTGTGTATGCGGTTACGTATGTGGAGGGCAGTGGTAGAGAAGGTGAGATAGAGGGTTTGGGGGGGGCTAAGGATTGAAGAATGAATAGTTCATGTTCCAAGAGATAATTGCATTTCTCTCACCTGTTACCCTTTACAGGCCTTCAAGAGTGCCACAATGAGCTCATACTGGTGTGGCGGAAAGGGCGATGTCATTGATAACTGGTGTCGCTGTGACCTGAGTGCCTTCAGCAAAGATGGCCTGCCTAACTGCAGTCCCCTCAGGCAGCCAATGTAAGTGTGAGGTGATGCTTTGGGGGATGCATGCACAGCCACACAGTAAGCATATTCACATTTGTAGAGACATTGTAGGGATATAGATGTAGACCAAATTCTTCTCACTCACACTGTACACAAAAGTGAATAACTGTGATGACTGATTTATAAACCTACGACCTCTCCGAAGAATATACCCGAAACCGCTACTTATTCTTTGAAAACCGAGAAAAAGGTACAGTTGAACTTTGTCACTGTACAAATTGAATCGAGGACATTAGTTCATGCTTCACATTTATAAAACTGTCAGCGTTGCTGCTATCCAGTTTGCTTGCTTTGCAACTCCACAAATTCAGTCGAGGAGCTATTAATGTGATTTTTTGAAAAATGGTGATTTTTATTTTCAGAGACAAGTTTTGGCAACCACCCCTTGAAATGATTGCATGCTTGCTCAGAGCTTGACAAGTCCCTGGTATGTTCCTACAAGTTTGTTTTTGAATCAAACGAGGAGTCATAGTGAGTCAAACACAAACGTACCCACTGCAAGTCTACACACGTGCGATTTCACACATTGAGGACAGAGGGCAATAATCAATTATCCCAACAGACGGGGGCTATGCTTGAAAACTTGTCTGACTGGAAACCAAATGACTGTCATGATAGTGGTTTGTTTTCTGAAGTCGTTTATTTTGCAATATTTCACCACAGTGGATCTGTACCCGAAACATGTAATACATTACAGAGGTATTAGTGGTAGAGTTTTTATGGCAGTTTTGATATTGTTTTGGTTGTGGACCACAACCAGGACTTTGGTCAGGTTTCCCCTGGGCGCAGGCCTGCTGGCATGGAAAGACCTGGGAAGAGGATTTCGAGCAGCCAAGTTGGACCTCCCGTCCTGGCAAGTGCCGAAGTGGACGGCTACTAATGGAAGAAAATAATATGCTGTATGTGTGTTATTGTCCGTGAGCACAAAACCAAGAAAGAGGCTTTTTATGAGAATGTGATAACTAGTAACAGACCCCGCTGAAGGACAGTCAAACAGGAAATTGCCAGGAAACATGTGAAAACATTTCAAGTGCTTTCCACGCAGGGAAAGCATAGACATTATCTGTGCAACAATTTGACGATGAGCTATGTATTTACACCTTTTACAAATATGTTGCCTGTGTGGTGCTGTCTGTGTTGTGAACAGATTACTGCAGGACTCATGAGCTCCTCAGCCCAAATATGCCTGGGCCCATGCATATGTACACAAGCTAAATGTAGGGTAACACTCAATGCTTTTTATTGTCACCTCTGATCCTATTTTCCTATGTTTTCTTTTGTGTCTGTCCATCTGTTTTGTTTTGTCAGCTTGCGCCTCGCCCCATATTTGGAGCCCTCTAGCACGATGGTGGCTCTGGAATGGATGGATGTGGAGCCTCAGATTGGTTGCAAGGTCTCTGATTACATCATCCAACATAAGCGAGTGGAGGACCCCTCAGAGGCAGAAGTCTACACAGGTAGTAAACACTGCTGATAAACATAATTTCTCTGTCAGAGAATTGCAGTTTTTGTGTTTCATCAATGTGGTTTTTATGGTCATGTTTTATTGGCAGAAGTAATTTCTGGTGATCTGCATGTAGTCTACATCAGCATGTAGTCTTGCTATCCACAATCCACCCCTTCAATACTCAGTAAGAATTAAAGTGTTTTTCAAAATGGACAATGCTGATACAAGTAAGTGATGCACATGTGGTTAGTGTAACTATGCATTTATTTTATCTTAACAAGACCTCCTTTTGATGAGTATGACTTACTAGCCAAAAACAGAGTGGCTGTTCTTGCCTAGCTGGTATATTGAAGATGAGCATATGCCATCTTTCTCTGAAATCAGTGCCTACCGTTTAATGGAGGAAGATGACGTAATGCAATTTCTTAGCTTGTCCCACCCCACAGTTTAGGGGACAAGCAACCTGCCAAGGCTGTGACAAGGGCTGGGATGAGTCAAACAAAGGGTGATTTGAATTTAATAATATTAAAAGAATTAGGTGGTCAGGAAGTAGCTGCCTTTAGTCATCGGGAAGTATATGGGCAGGCCATCCATCACTCTTGGAAGGAGTGCTGATGAAGCGTGGGCATCACCAACTGAGGAGAGGGCTCAGTGAGCTAGACACAGGCGTTCTGGCGGAGGTGAGGTAAGAGGGGGCAGATGGTGTGGGTGAGTCACTGTGCTACGTGCCAGTCACCACTATAAATCATCTCTTAATAGACAGTGTGATGCAGATTAAACGTCATTGCCTTTGTCATATGTCTTGTTCTCTTCTCTTTATGTCTGTCTCTCTTGATCCCTCCCTCTCTTTGCTCTTTGCTCTCTCAACAGTCCTTAAGAAAAAAAAGAAAAATCCACACTGAATGAGCCAGAAACATCTTGAAATTAAAAAATGTACAACTATGTGTGTATATACAGTATTTGCTCGTCAATAGGATCATCAATTACAGAGTATGAATGTGCGTCCAATCCACCACCCCTCATTCCCCCATCCCCTTGTGCCCCCCAAGTTTGAAAATGTGGGCTAAATCAAAACTTGTTCTCGGAAAAAGTGCAAAATCATGACTGCTGATGCAGCATTGGACATGATTGCGAGTGCGGATGTATGAAATAACGTCGACCTTTTACAATTTTGAGTGGATGCCAGTCTTTGAGATGGCAGGGGACTATCCAAGTCACGACCTGCCATTTTATTGGAGAATTGAAAGGGTTATTTGACAGATGGCACAAAAGTGGAACTATTGTGTCATTATTTACTGACATCACATCGCTCTCACTGCCCCTTGGCGCTTGAGGCTTCACAGCATAGAGAGAATTAGTCACTTCAGCATGATCCATTGGCAAATGCATTGACTGATTGATTTTTGGGCAGGCACAAAATGTCACATTTCCTTCATAATCCATCTTAATTTACCTGAAAGGAAACTATGCTGTCTGATAATGTTATAAACTCTTCATTTGCCCAGGATTCCAGGAAGAGGGGAGAGCAGCCCTCAGTTAGCCTAAGATAGTGAATTATTAGCCTCTTGTTGGTTGTTATTTATTGAGATGAAACTGTAGTTTTTTGCTGCACTTTCTCTCTTTTTGATCCTACATTTCCTTCAGCACACAGTTGTTTTGCACTGCAGAGTCTCAGGATGAACAGGATTAAGACACACACCTCAAGTCAAAGAGTTTGGAGATATAGTAGGTCTCCATGATGACACCGTTCAGTACGTGTAATTTGTAATATGTTGGAGTTAGACGATGTAGTTATGGTACCATTGTTTGCCATGCAAATACAACTTGAACTTGATAAGAAACCATGAACTCTATTTGCTGAGCTGGAGAAGGCTTCTGAAATAAAAGCCAACTTGGCTGTTGATGGGAAACTGAATGAGAGAAGCAACAATACCCATCACCAGGTACAGTATATAGACTACATCAGGGAGGGGATTCAGCTGGTGCCAGCCTCCACAGAACCTAAGACAGCATCCGCATCCTCTGCCAAATAAAAACACTGCTTAAGGCTGGTGTCTAACTAAGCAAAGATAAACAGACAGCCACACACAGACACTTAGCCATGCTGAGTATGAGTCACACATTCAGGCACATGCAGCCACGTGCACACTCAATACAGATGGCTAACGGAGAGAATGTGGAGATTCAGGAACTTGGACACTGCCCTCGTTAGGGTTCCCAGAGGCATGTTCTTGTTGTTGTGCGTGTCTAGACAAGGAAGCGAGAGGAGACTGTATCGCTTTTAAGAGATGTCTGAAAATGCCCATCCATTTGATTTCTTTTTCCAGGATTGGCCATTTAGAAGACCTTACAAACTTCATTAACTCAACCGCCCCTGTCTCCCATCACTATCCCTCCCGTCTCTACTCCCGGTGTTTCTCATTATTGCTGTGACTTGAGGGACATTTTCACTCACATTTCATTTACATATTACATGTGTTTAAAGATTAATTGTAGTGCAGCATGAACTTTCAACAACATAACTTACAAGATACTGTAGCATCAATACGGTTCTGTAAGAGTTGACAGAATAAGGTTGATCTTCTTTGATGGTTGTTTTCCATGCCATGGGCTGCTGAAAGCAGTCACCTGTTCTCATGCTGCACTACCACAAAACTGTACACAACTCTGACAAAATTAAGAGGAGACATGCCATTAAGTATGATGGATTACCGATCACAGTCCAATCTGCACTGTACTCAAACAACGCAATGTCAGTGGCTGCCTGGATGCTCATAAATTCACATCAGTCAATCCAAAGGCAGGTTGATGGCAGCTGAAAATGGTCACCTCCTAAACATTAATGTATATTAGAGAAAGGTATTTGAATTTTAGGATGGCTATTTGATCAGTGCATACATCTTTAAAATGGCTTGTGGAGCAGGATAAAAGCTCCATTCTGTTGATCTATATGTAATTATGGCAATCATGATATCTGAAGTAATCACAAAAGGCATAATTTTTCATGCTTAACCATTATCTACATGATCCACCTTGACAATGAAAACACCTCTCTACACTTTACCACAGTCTCCCATGACTTCGAAAGTAGGACAATGTCTTATTAGTCACATTTCCTTTTTTGTCCCTCTGCCCCCTTTCCCATGCTTTTCTCATCCCTCTGCTGTAGCACAGAGGTTGTGGGGGCATCACGTCCTTATGTAGCACCACCCTTCGACCCTCACATCTGCACAACCCATCAGCACCTAGGTCTCTGTCTCAGGGACGATCAACCCACATTTCAGCACTGTTTTGAAAAAATACCAAATTTTTTCATGAGGGCTTCTCCCCATTTCCCCACAAATCATTCTCCTGGGGTCAACGGTGACTGGTAAATACCCAACTCTGCTTTGATGTGCTCAGAAAGCATCTGAGCCAGTGGACCATATGTCTTCTTTATATGGACATGATGCCCCACTGGCAGTGCTTCAGTGTCCTCACCACCACAACACAGGTCTGCAATGGCTTTAAAACTTGGCCGAAAACAGCATATTTCTGTCTATGGCAATGTTTTTTACTTAAAATGCACTGATAATTTTTATTTATTTTCAAAAAGTGGTTGAATTCAAGGGTAGCCGAGCAGCAACATGCTAATTGAGATCACTGGTATTTGTTCGAATCCAGTGCTAATTTCACAAAATAAGAGTTATTTCATGTTTGCGTGTATTGCATGAGTGGTTTGCAGTAGGGTGGTAGGTAGAACACTGTTAAGTGTCAGTCTTAACCTCACTGGTCTCATGCTGGCTAGTCACGGCTAAAGAACGATCGTTTGGCTCTCCATCTCCTGTGCGCTGTTTTGGCCACTTTAGGAGAGCTTCCCTGATCAACGGGGAAGCCCTGGCAGTCATGCTCCGGCCATCTGCAAAATAAGCCAGGGAGACTAGCCAGGCAAATAGGGTGGCCCTTGGCTTCAACCTGCCAGTGACCGAACCCTGTGGCCTGGAAGACATACAGTATTTTCTTCACTGTGCCACCGAGCGCTTAGGCTCGTTAACAAATGATGCAGAGGTGAATCTTTCGCTGTTCTTTGCGGTGTCATACTTTCGCCTCTGCGTGGGAAAAAAAAGGATGTTTTATTTTAATGAAAAGGGCATTTTTCTGATGCTTCTCACATATAATTAATGTCATTCTTTGACACCCTTAAGAGTTTTGCTCTGTGTAAATGCTGCCGGTAATAATGCTGTGTTTAAGACAACGACTAAAGCAAAAATGTTAAATTTGATATCCGTCACTCAACCTCTTGATCTGGAGCCTATTGCACTTGTATTGAATGTGACCCACTTATGGGTCATACGCCCTGGACAAGAGTGGGCCCGGCCAATGAGCATTTAACAAAGTCAAACTCCAGGAACAACTCAGGAAATCCTAAAAGGTGCTGAAATTGTAAAATCCAAACATGTTGATTACCGCAATTTCAAATTACTGAGAAGTATACAACATTCACTGCAACATACACTGTCAGTCACACTTGAGAATAAGAATGTGCAAGTGCATCCAGAACGGCAAGTACAATTAGACGGGTCACTGACAGATGTGCTGTAACAAGACGTGCTTTAACAAGATATCTCTTCACAGGGGCTTACATAGGCCTCTAGATGGCAGAACAAGGCAGAGACAGCAGTCAAACACACACTCCTGGCAAATAGACAATTCCAAACTATTTATGTGGAGCTCAGCATTCTTCTACAGTGATGGGTCAAACCAGCTTTATGTAAGTTGATATTAATGATCAGATTTGATACTATGAGGTCATTTGATGAGTCAAGTCTTAAATGGCCACACAACAAGGAGGCTAAATGCAGCCCAAGTAATTGAGTGACGAAGCAACAAAAGATAAGTGATAACCTTAAGTAATGAAAACAAAACCCTGTGGACTGAAAAGCAAAGGCGTATTATTTTACCTAGCGCTCACAGCTCAAAGCCAAATTGCTTGTGAACGACACCGACACATTTTATTTGATTTGGCAGTTGCGGTTCAGCCAATTTCAAGCAACTCAACTGGTTTCATTTAAATGTGAATCATCAGAAGCACGGCTCAGTTCAACTTCTTCAGCTCAAACCATCTTCTTTGAAATTGACACTTGAACACCTTACACTATTGTTGCTCTACGAGGTTGTTATCGTAAGGGATGCAGACCATATTTTCACAATATGGGAATAATTACAGGCTTACTTTCACCATAATGTCGGACATCCTTTCACACTGTTTCCTGTTTATCTCACTGGGAGTTCCTAGCAAAAATGGAATCCTGTCCATGCCCAAAATTCATGAACTTTTTCACGCAAACCGTGTCACTATACTGTCTTGCTAGCCTAAAAGTGAAACTTTGTAATTCAAGGTAGCATGAGCTTAATGTTGAAATCCTTGTATCACCTCTAATATGAGGAGCTTGTGCGATGCTGAGGTCACACCTCTTTGCCAATTTGTTCGTCAGTGTAGCACTGTGCTTCCCATAACACTCTCACAAATACACACACACACATAGATAATTAAAAACCCGTGAATCTATTTATGTTCTATCTGTCACATAACATATAATTCTGTGGCAGGAACAACAACTGTCAAAGACGGCAGAGGAATGGAATTATGAGGACTCACACGAGAGAGCACATGAGAGGACATTGTGCAAAAATGTGTGAATGTAGATTGAGGAGAGGGGCAGAAAAGCAAGGGGGTGAGAAGACCATAAAGAGGACAGGAAGAAAAAAATGTGATTTGGGAGAGGGGAGGTGTCAGACAGCAGCAGTGCTGAGGGTTTCACAGCAATGATGTCATCTCATGCCGGTGCTGTCGGACAGAGAAACTGATCAGCCAGTTGATCTTTGACCTTTTTTTAGTCCCATATCCCCGCCCCGTTTTGAGCCACACAATCTTACTGGGGTGCAGGGTATGTGTAGCTTCTGCTGCATAACTCTCCGCCGCTCGTCTCCTCAATCATAACCCTCTCGTCTGTTTCCATCTCGGCACATTTCCCTGCCGCTATGAGGGTCAGTGGAATCCCCCATCCCTCATTTATGCAACAGCTCCATTATTGGTTAAGACAAGAATGCCCCCCAATGTGTCGATAAGCCCTCATTCAAAGAGATTGAATCATATGTAGATAAACGGTGTCCTTGAGCGTGGGTGCAGATAACAGATTGAAGTGACACAGCTGACTCTCTTTGTTTTGTTAATTAAAGATGACCTCATCGCTAAAAATGGACGCTGTGCACCTCCTCGTCACAGGCCTTGCCATCAGCAGATTGCAGATTGCAGGCAATGGGCCAAGGGCTTTCTGCTTTCCCTCTCCCTTCCCCTTCTTTCTCATCCTGCATTGCCACACATAGAGTTAGCCTCTCACTCTTAGATTTGCGTCTAGACTTCAGGGATGATATGCTTTGTTTCACCATTCCGTTACATACATGGGCGATTATTGAATGTATCTTCATTAATCGATGTGCACTCTTGGGAAAACTGAGATTCTGAAGGGTGCTGTTGGTCAGTAACTCCTCCTCGCTCTCTATCTAGATGGATGGATGGATAGACGGACGGACAGACAGACAGACAGACAGATGATATGGACAGATGATAGATCAATGAAAGGGTAGGCAGACAGATTGATAGATGGCTGCCTGTTGAGAATGGTATATCCAGGGTAAATGAGTCACGTATTTCTGAATTTCGGAATCGGACTCGGAATCTGAGAAGCCAACTGATACTTATCGAGATCTTTGCTGAATGACTACAATTGTGCAATTTTGAGTTTGCAGTTCACCAAACTCGCATGCTTTTAAACATTTTTTAGATCAATAATCTTTAATAAACTATTTAAAAAAAAATTGGCTGGTGGGTGAATCTAGTAAAAGGTTGACAATGTAGTCATCTCACAATTTTACAGACATATCGTATTGACGATGTAAGGAATACAGCATTTTCTAGTCCACGATGTCACCAGGGTTCTGAATTATTAATTAGTGGTATGTCAGGAGGAAACCAAGCACATGTGAAAAACCATACGTCCATATTGATGTGCCATTGAATATCTTTAATGGTACAATTAATTTTAGGATGTTGCCACTGTAAGCATTCTTAATGACATTCACATTTTGATCAGTGCATCTTAGCAGCAAAGGCATTGTGTTACCTCATCCTTGTGGTTATCAGCTGTCTGTACAGCCTTATAAGTTCAGCTAGCAAATAGTGCATGCCAGATAGGATGGAAAGGGAGGAGTTCATCAGTTCTTTTATAAGCAGAAATAGCTTGATAATGGCATATATGATTGCATTATTTATTTGTGGAAAGCCTAATCTTTACCATATGTGAGTATTGGGCAAATTACTCATGTCTTGCAAACAGCAGATAAAAGTCTAGAGAGTCTATTTGTAGATGCCCAGTTGTGCTTTTTGATATGGAGATCAAAATAACCAATACCTCCAAGATAGTAAAAAATCTATATCACACCACTTCCTCACAATATGCCACAAGCTGGATGAAAACTCAATTATTAGGTAGAGGGGAGCTTCCAGATACCACAATATATTACTGATAAAAGTGGGGCAGTGTGTAGGCCCAGTCTAGACAGTCCAGAGTTGAGTATTTGAGTGTTGACTTTTGAGCGGATGAACCTGCGAGCGGGCTCGGTAGCCGACTGGAAATTTAAAGCTTGTGATTTGTTTATTAATTTAAAGCTTGTGTTTTGTTTATTTGAAACAATACCACTGTGAAATTGTCTTGATTGATTCACGATCAACAGACAAAATTCAAGGTAGAGACAGAAGATAATCTGAGGACAAACACAAGGAAGGGTTCCCTCTGGGAGAACAAAGATCAGGCAAACCAGCACTGAACATGATAGATGGAGGCTGTCTTGTGCTACAAACTACCACAGTCTGATTTGTCTGTGTTTGTGTTTTTCCCCTATTTGAGCTTAAATGTCCTCTTAAGGCAGAACAAAGCCCCGCTATGCGAACCCAGTGACCTTGACAGAAAAAGAAAAAACACAAACACGCTGGCACACACGTTCACATACAATAAATGGCAAAGGCAATTACTCCGTGCCTGCATTTAGTTGTATAATTGAAATATGTCACAGATAAGAGTGACGTAAATCTGGCCGCTAATGTCTGACACTATGCTGCTGCCCTTTACCCCGTCTGCACATGTAGCTGCAGATGGATAAACAAGGAAGGTTTAGTTTGTCTGTGTGTCTCTGTGAGGGTTTGTATAGATTAGACATATATTAGATATGTTTGTATATCATAATGAAATGTCATGCATATTTGTCTGAATCAAAATAAGGTTCCCAAAACCTCAACACATCCCTGAGATGACCACAACAGTAACTGAACTCTCTCAGTGAGCTTTGATATACTGTAGTCCTCACACAACAATAAGACTAGGACTATGATTTGAGAAGGATAAGGTCATTTTGGACAGGCAAGGGGACAGCCAAGTTACTCGGGATTTGCGGGATGTTAGCAGAAATTTACATCCTTTCAGAAGCACATGCAAAAAGGCATGTGCAAGTATTTTCTATCTGCACCCCCAGTTTGGGGTTTGAGTTATTTTATCAGAACAATACCTCACCAAAAGCTGGAAATAGTAAACAGTATTTACCCATTGTGGTTAATTAAAGCATTTGCACATATTACATGTCTAAAGTCTGAAATCAATGGAGAGTTCTGTGCTGTGCAGCAAGCATGAGCCATCTCTACCCCTGTGTCTCTTAATTGGTTCCGTGAAAATGTCTGTCTGAGAAAATACAGCAACAAGTACTTGGAAAAGGAGAACCCTTGCTACACTGGGAAACAATTATCAGTGGATGTTTGGTTCAGCACATGGCCTTTATCAGGGCACATGGTTCATAAATAATTGTTTAACTGCAAATGTTGTTGGTATTTCCTCTTTCCTAACTTCAAATCACTCTGACGCCTGTTTAGGAGAAATATGGTGCTAGACCAGCATATGTTAAAAACTTAATCGAAGCCACGTTTCAGCATGTTAAAGCTAGCTGTCATGTTTTAGTTTTCCTTGAGATGTTTGACATATGCTGCTGTCATGTAAAATGATTGTATTCTCATTATGAGCGCTGCGTTTCTTGTCTGCGTTCTCATGTGGGATCAGTTTGGATGTACAGATGGTGTCTGTCTGTGCTGTACATCCCTGAAATCACTTTGGAAGTGAGTCAGGGTCATGACTTTAGGCCAAAGCTGTCAAAGTATAAGTCAAAACAAATTGTATGCACATAAATTGTAATTGCTGCTTGCAATGTGTTGTCATTTCATTCTGATGTAGTCCATTCACATTGACATTGGAGCGCTGTGCCACACAGTTGAATATTTGAGAATATGCTGTATAACTCTAATAATTTACCGTTAATCCCAACATGTTCTCGTGCCACACTGCTTAATTACCCATTATGATCCCCTGGCGGGTCAGTGGTGACTACTCACACTCACCTGACGTTGTGTCTCTACATTCTTATATTCTGTCTTTATTTTGTCTTAAAGTGAACACACAAACAGTTCTTATTTTGGTCCACGATAAAAATGACAGACCCAGATCACGGTCTCAATATAGTTTTGTGCACTCTGTCCAGCAATACTCTGAGCAAATTCATCTCTAACAATTTAACAGTTATCGCAAAAGTTTTACAATTCTCTGTTAATAATCCGCCAAATAGCCAAATCCACTTTCTCACCACAAGTTTGTTAGTGCCAGTGAGGCCCATCACCGTTGTGTTGTCAGAAATCTTTATGATGTGGCAAGTAGGTTGGAAGTCACGGTAAATATTAAAACTCCCCTTACAAAAGGAAACCTCTTGGCTTAATTAGAGTTGGACTTAAACCAGGTTGTCTAAATTTGAGACAAATGTTTACACCCATCCAACACCTTGACCACAGCTTTTTCTCTTTTCCACTGTGTTGTTTCAAACTTTTTCCAGACTTGTCTCTCTCACATAGTGCTTTCATGACAGGAAAATGTATTTTTCTTCCATTGCTCTGACAGAGCATTGGTTTTCTGAAACATCACGCCAGTTATGTGTCATCTCAGGATGTCAGGCCTTATCAGTGTCTCTTTCAGTGTTTCACAGAAGAAGTGTCATCGTAACGCAGCATGCTGGCTTCATGGACTCATTGTACTGGCATGGAAACTGAACTTAGTTTTCAGCCATTCATTGCTGGGTCAACCTTTTGGGGCTCTCGTTGCACAATAGCTAAACATGAACAACTATTAAGACCAAAATTGTCCAAAAACATCGGAAAAGACATATGAGATGGATGATGGAGTATTATATGATGGGAACAAATTGATGGGAACATGTTCGAATGCTATTAGCTGGCCCGGTATATGGAAGCAGCAGTGGTATTCATGCCATATCATTTTATTCCTTCCTCCATCCCTCGCTGTATTTTCCAGTTCTTTTCCCTTTTTACCCCTTTGTTTAAGATCGCAGGGGAGATGTGTAGATTGTTGTGCTCGTGTGTGTGTTGGCTTGTAGGAAGCATTCCCCCTTGGTTCACCCACAAATGACCTAAACAACACTAGTTTGATATTGCTCGATATCAGAATGAGCATATGTGCTCTGACATTGGGCAATGCAACAGGAGCATTGGTCCATCCGTCTGGTATTTACGAGTTGGAATGTTAGAATTGCACACATCAGTTGACTTGTATTGATGAGCTCGTGGTTGCCCCTGAACAGGGCTAAGTCATGCATCAGACGGCTGATTTATTCTGATTATAAAAACATACGCAGACATTGTCATTCCTCTGTGTGACCACATCCAGAAACATAAAACCTCAGAGCTACCTCTCATTCTTTCTTTTTCTGTCTGCCTCTTTTTCTCTATCCTCCCCACTTTTTTTCTACCTCCCTCTCGTCTACGCCGTATTAAGAGCTGTCTGTCTCTACTTTTAGCTCCTCTGAAGTTGCTGAATTCTGGCATTTACCAGGCATACCTCTCGTAGCTGCTTACAATGAAAGTTGGGGGATAAACTTGAAAGGCGTGCTGGATACAGGCCGAATCAGGTCAACAGTTAATCTGAAATAGATCATTATCACTTGTTTATGCAAAAGGTTAAGTAGTCTTGCTTGGGATAATTTATTGCCCCACCAAATGTCGGTATGTTAGCCAGTTTAGCCCACTAAATACACTAATTGCAAGGAAAATAACAGAACAGAATGTGTCCGCATACCTGCACATTTCAAACAGTGACACAAAAACTGTGATCTCTGGCTTTGACTTTTTGCTTTAGCAAACATTGATGTTTCTCAGTGGCAAAAAGGTTAGTTCACATATTTTAGACAAACTGAGAGTGGTTCAAAGAAAGAAATGGTTTATGATGGTGTGTATTCCAGCCGTAGGCCATAGGTGGAAAAACGATGCCTACAAGCTGTCAACTGGACAATGAAATCATGTGGAATGTGTCTGCAAAAGCAGAGAAATGTGTCCTTCTCTAGTCCCTTGTCTTAAATTTTGTTTATAAGTTTTGGACAAAAGCATTGCAGTATCTTACTTCTGCCAAGTTTTCCATCAGGTGAGCTGTGGCCTGTATCTGTTGACAACCAAAAAAATGTTTGTTTGTGTTTTGTTTTTCATGGCATAGTTTATCGATTGTGAGTATTAACAATCAGGGGAAAAACACTTTTGGTGTCCAAGACAAGTTCAACTTGGGATGAATTAATAAAATTTTAAGTTTATGTTTAGAGAGGTGCAACCTTTGAAAGTTACCCCACAGCAGTACACGGCAGTGTTTTGGGGAAACCTCCAATACACAGAACTCTTTCTGTGAAAAGGTCAAATCATTCATTCGTGCATTTTTTTTCCTCTCTTCTGCAACCTTTTCTTACCATCCCCTCGTGCCTTACGAGCCAGACTTACTCCCTGTGTTTATAAGTTGGCCCATGTATCATAAGCTAAAACTAAGCTGCCCTTTACCTCGTGTAGAAATAGTTGGAAATCCAACAGTTTCAGTGCTTTTAAACTATTTTGACAGCTCTCTTTTTTTCCATCACCCCCATGAGCACTGGAAAGTGCTGTTGTGTGTGCGTGTGTGTGTGTGTGTAAGAGAGAGAGAGAGAGCGAGAGACAGAGAGAATGAGAAAAGAGAAAAGTGAGTGAGTTTCTAAATGAACAAGTGTGCATCGCTTGCCTTTCCCGTAAGCTGACATGAAAGATATTTCACAACTTGTGAAGTGGTGTTTTATGAGACGCCAGGGTGCTCAGTGAGATATCATTGTAACAGTGCTGTGTGCCCATAAAGGAATGAAGCCCTGTTTTCCTACAGTACTTGTAATATACTGTGTTGGAGCTGCTGCCAGAAAAAAGTCATATTTAATTTTGCCTTGGGCTTGGTGCTTTGCAAATGGCTCCCGCTGGACCAACCAAAGTGAAACACTGAATGGTACATAACACCAGAATTAAAACAGTACAATCACTAGAGGAGAAAGATATGCGCTCTTAAAATTTAGGTATTCATTCATGTGTTGAGCAGACATTCACTACTTTAGTGCACTTTGTGAGTTGAATCCTAAAAGTTCAAAGCAAACTAGTTTGATTTGGCGTATTCCTCCCATTTTATATTCTCTATGCCATCATGTGTCTTCAAGGTGAGGTTCTCAGCTTGATGGATGATCTGTTCTCCGGTATGGGTTCCCCCTGCGTCGTGGCTGGGAGGAGGAGTGGTGATCATCCCCATTCTGTGCTGTACTCGGTGGTCTTCAAGTGCCTGGAACCAGACAGTCTCTACAAGTAAGTCGTGCTCGTGCCCTTTGCCAACTGCAGGAGTTTTCCAGAGTCTATTGATCAAGTGATTTATTTAGGGTGTTTATTCCTCCACAGTATGAATAAACATGAGCTGTAAATTGTGATGTGTTGCCGAAAGTGCAGCGGTAATTTCAAGGTTGTTGTTCAAGTGTGTAAAGAATGGAAAGTCCCTTATTATTTCCAGAGCCCTGTGGGTGTAGAAATTCATAGGAAATGGTTATTGAAATTGTGGGGAGAAAAAGTTTCCAATTTGTGCTTTAATGAAGCTGTACGCAATGAAAGCAGCAGGGACGTAATCTTTGTGCGGTTTTGTGAATATTTTCATGTTGACGTTAAACCTATATACACATGTGCTGTTTGCTGATACTCAGTTTAATAACACTCATCTTTTCAACACAGCCACACATTTTATGATGTGACTTACTACTTGGAAATGCTGTGGTTGTTGGAGGGTGGGCCATGGATCCAAAACAAGATACTGACTGACAAACTTAGTCCAGTTGAGAAACAGCCACCGAGCCCACACAAGCCATATTCAAATGAGAAGACGGGAGTTTAGTCGGTTTGACCAACCATGTCCAAAGCGATTGCTACTACACGTCTCAGTGTACAAGCAGCCAGTTCACAGTTACACGTGATGACTTCCCCTGTGTTCAGTATCAGAAACAAATCAATGTGCCGTGACCTTGACTGCAGGATGTATTTGAATTTGAAACTTCCCAGTCCTGTGATCTATCTGTCTATCTATCTATCTATCTATCTATCTATCTATCTATCTATCTATCTATCTATCTATCTATCTATCTATCCATCCATCCATCCATCTGATTTCTTATTCACTCCTTCTCACGCAGCTTGGATGCACTCTCCTCCTTTTAAGAAGTCCCTGGTTTCTGAGCGGATTTAAGGCGGGAAGCTGTGTAACCACTTGGGACACTGAGCAAATTTTGTACTCACTTCTTTTGCCTTTAGAGGCTCTTCAGACAGACAAGAGGATTTCGTAAATTTGTTGAAGTGCTGCCAGCACAGGTGGCCGGACAATGCGAGGTTTGGTGAGAGAGCCATTGAGATATGACCACGCATTCAGCACCTCACTGCCGGCAAAGTGCTGCAGTTCGTAAAGAAATCCTTTGACACTTTTAAAGCAGGCATGCGGCAGCCCCCGTTTTCACGCTGACTGCTACCATATTTTTCTCACTGACGCACAAGTGTGAACCATTCTTGGCAATACATCAAACGCATAGCAGTTAGACAATATTAAACACTTGAACAAGCGGTGGAGATATTGCAAGTAAAAATGCTACCAGATCAACACTGTAGACCATAAACTTTCTTTTACATAGAAATTCAAAAGGCCTCAAAGACTTTAAAAACAATGGAAATAAACGTGTTCTGGACCGGCTCCAACAAATTCATCATGAATGCAACTAGCAGCTGAGCTCCATTAGATAGATAGATAGATAGATAGATAGATAGATAGATAGATAGATAGATAGATAGATAGATAGATAGATAGATAGATAGATAGATAGATAGATAGATAGATATTCTGTTTAGCAATATACTGCACTTACAGACCCTT
>OMPJ01010313.1:0-10253 GCA_900312935.1 Carapus acus
AGGTGGGCAGGGTCATTTGGTTTCCCAGCAAACGTTTCCACTTACCAGAAACTGAATGAGCTTGCCTGGTGACACACTCGTCGTAAGGGGTTGCACAATCCAATAATAATGGGGTTATGCAACTGTGTGTGTGCGTGCGTGCATGCATGCATCCGTTAATGTTTGTGTGATCAGTGACTGGTGCGGCCAGACATCCAGCTGGATTCTGTTAAAAAAGCGTTTTGGTTTCAGAGGTGATACCAGTGGGAGTATCGCCGTCCCTCTGGCTGCGTTCCTCTTACGAAACATCTTGTCCTGCTCCTTCTCCTCCTCACTCTCTGGGAATTGATTTTATTCGGGGCTGTATTCTCTGTGCCCCACCACCCACCACCACCACCACCCTTCACGAGACACTCACTACCTGTAATGATTGTCAGTAAATGATTGCTACAGGCTGTGCCGCGTCAAAGCCGTTGGTCCTTAAGTCAGCGAGGACCAAACCAGTTTTGGGAGTGAGTTTTGGGATCCATGGACAGGGGGGCATCGCAAGGGGAAGACTGGAGTACGTTTGTTTCCACGTGAATCGCACATTTCAGCTCAGTTCCCGCTTCCTCACATCTCACACAGACACACCCATGCGCAGACACGTGCACACACAAGGAGCGAGAACGAACAAGAAATGTGCGGACAGGCCATGTGGTGCGCTCACATGGATTCAATTTTTCTAAAATTAAGCAAACAAAAATATGTTACAACCCAAAGCTATCCAGCAGCATACATCACAGAAAAGCAAACAACCCGCCCGAGTTCATTCTTCCGTCCAATTCATCATCCTAAAGTAACAAGGACTGGACAGTTGCAGAGAAGTGGGTTTAGATTAATAAGGTAGTAATAAATCTAATCAAGAGGGTGTATGTGTGTGTTCGTGTGCATGTGCCTGTGTGTTTGCCTGAGTGTTGATTATCGCAGACATTATGGAGTTTTGCTCAGAAAACTTCTGCTGATTTCAGTTTGATGTATTACTTTAATCAGAGCTGCAGCACAGACCATAGCATATTAATCGTCCTACGTCTTCCTCCATCTTCAAATGGGACACAAACGCACACACTCGAGCTGTCTATCTCCTGTTTTTGCTCAGACTCCTGTCCGCTCACCTTACATTATCATTATTGTTATTTTGTTGAGGCACCTCTGACACAGCAGAAGTGTGTATGTGAGTGTGTGAGTGGCTGATTGGCTGGCTGGCTGGCTGTCTGGCTCTGGTTCTGTTTCTCAGCATCATGATATAGTGGTGGTGCTGTCCGATTCCCTTGAACAAGCTTGACCTCAGGCCCTGTTGGCAGGATGTTCAGATGCCGCTGCTCCCAAGCGCGATCCTGGCGATCTGAATGGCTTTGATATGTGTTGTATGTGTGTGCGCGAGTGTGTGTGCTACAGGAAGTGTGGTGGCAGCTGTTAAAACATCAGTCCACATGGGAGTTGGTGTGTCTGCAGGTTCCACAGAACTGTGGTCTCCTCCGTGGTATTTGAACTTCTTTCTCTCATGGCGGCGCAGTCGAGATTTTTTTCTTTTTGTATTTTTGTGCCTGTGTGTGTCTGTGTGCTTTTACTTGCACATGCACTCAGCTCCATTAGAAAAAGGAGCGGGAAAGAATCACCTTCAGAGCCACAGAAGTGCACGTAACTGCCTTTGAACATTGGTGTTGACATAGGTGACCATCTAGTCCACACACATCAAAACTTCACACACACACATGCTGACTGTAAACCTCTGGCAGTGATGGGGATGTGTTTGATTAACTTTGTGTGCATGTTGCCTTGGGTTGAAAGCGATCAGAATGGGAGCCTTTCCCTGTGCTGACTCATCGCATCAAAAATGGAGTCAGAGAGTTTCAAAACTCTCGTTCCTGTGCGTCATGGAAGCATTTGATAATACATATCAGGCAGAATTCACACCGCTCCCTAAGCACTTTGTCATGCTCTTCTCGTCCAAGAACTGAGGCGATACGTGATGATGATCGCTGGTTGTTTTGAGTCTCCCTCTGCCCTCAAAGACTTTTGGTGCCAGAACACATATTCACGAAGAAACAACAGATTGGTTCACGCTCAAAATGGCTCATTAGTGTTTTGCTTGTGCCATGTGCGTGTTTTGAAAATGATCCAACCAGCCACAGAAAAAAACAAAAAAGAAACTCAAAACTTTTTTGGGGCCCATTTTATTTTGCATTTCTCTG
Source organism: Carapus acus (assembly GCA_900312935.1). Taxonomy (NCBI): domain Eukaryota; kingdom Metazoa; phylum Chordata; class Actinopteri; order Ophidiiformes; family Carapidae; genus Carapus; species Carapus acus. The sequence continues at coordinate 2,214 of OMPJ01010313.1, forward strand.
TCAAACGTCTCCCTACTAGGAAACTCCCTGTCTGACACAAGGTCTCCGAGGCCTTCATCTCCACCTCCTCCCCATCCCCCTCCCCATCCTAGCCCCCTCCTCGCTCTGGCGGAGTGTGTTTAATTTCTTTCTCTGCTTCGCATACGAAGCCCAGGGAAGGTACAGCATTGGATAACTCGCTGCTCCCGGCAGAGCAGCAACATGAAAGGGGCACATTAAGTCAGATTTATTTTGCCTCCATGTTGAAACAAGGTGCTTTGAAATTGAGTCAAATTCTCTTTCCTCCCTCTCCTCCTCTTCTCCGTTTCTCTCCTCTCAGATGTGGAGCAGATGGCCATAGATTGGTTGACCGGCAACTTCTACTTCGTGGATGACGTCGACGACCGTGTTTTTGTCTGCAACAAGAACGGTCAGACGTGTGTGACCCTGCTGGATCAGGAGCTGTACAACCCCAAAGGCATCGCCCTGGACCCGGCAATGGGGTCTGTGCTGGCCGCTTAACTTCCCCTTGACCCTAAATGTCCAGCTGATACTGATTTGTCAGCATTCAAGGCGCCTCATGACCAGCCGACAGGCTGACAAACAGACACCCTGAAAATAGATAGCTAATTCAAGACAAGTATTCTTTTTCTGTTCCGTCTTTTTCCTGCAGTGTCACTTCCTCTTTTGTCCTGAATTTGAGAACACTGTGGACGAACCGACTTATGTCTTTGCTTTTCTCTCTCGCCCCGTCCCTGCTTCCATAGGAAAGTCTTCTTCACAGACTACGGTTCCACGCCCAGGGTAGAGCGCTGTGACATGGACGGTCAGAACCGCACCAAGCTGGTGGACAGCAAGATTGTGTTTCCGCACGGCATCACCCTGGACCTGGTCAACCGTTTAGTGTACTGGGCCGATGCCTACCTGGACTACATCGAGGTGGTCGACTATGAGGGCAAGAACCGCCACACCATCATCCAGGGCCTGCTGGTGAGGACCTCAGAGATGATGGATGGACACATGTGCAGACTGTGCTAAAGCACAGCCAGCACCATAGGACGCTCATAAATATCCACACATCCATCCTGAAATTCCATACTGACATCACTGCTCATTCCCATAGCATCAAAACCAAATCCAATCCACTTCCAAAGTTTGATTGCAACCTCATACTCTTTATCGCCTCCAGACTTTGACCTTTGTGTGTTATATATTTGCATGGATTTCTACTATTTACACAAAGGTTGCACCATCTTACGCTGCAATTATGACAGTCGTAATTGGAATCAGAGGACCCGTCTGCTGCCTTGGGTAGAGAAGCACTGACAGTTGACTGTCAGTTTATTTTTGCAATTTATTGAAGGCAAGCTGAAAATGAGCAGAGTGATTTATTATGACACTGTTGTCAGCTTTCTGGTGCGTTTGGCTTTGAACCTCAATACTTAGTGTCGTTTGAGGAGCGATGGAGCTGCAACTGAGCCTCATCTGTCTGACAGCAGACGGGAGTAAAAATATTTTAGGCACGAACACTTTTGATTATTCCAGCAAATTTATCACATTTGCTCAACAGGCCTCCCTCACCTTCTGAGACACATGTAATGTCCAGAGGTCAAAGTATGAAGTGTCAAGTCCTCCCTGTTGTCTAGTTTGGTATCACTTAGAAAAGGATTGCTTCTCCTGGCCAGTGCCCCTTTAAGCACATGAGTCTGGCCTTAGTAGAGCTTGACTCAAACGTCAGAGCGCAGTAATGAGTTGAATGAAATCAGAAGTTCAGGTGCAAGGGCAGGGGCACCTGCACGCGCGAGTATGTGTGTGCGTATGAGTGTTTTTGCGAGGGAAGAGAGGTAATTCGATCCCATACATCTATCTGACAGCAGAGGGGAGCGGCACAGAATAGCTCCTTAAAAAAATTGAACCTTTGTGCTGAACAGCAAGAGGAAGCGAGGCTGACATCCCGCGTATACTACCCCCCCCTCCTTTTCTTCCTTGCCCACAGTTGCTGCCAGTCGTTAGGTGTCTCTCCCTCTTTCTGTCTCCGCGTGTCTCAGAGATGTTGACAGATTTTTATGGGCTGTCAGATTCTGTTCTATACTGATAAATGGTTTGAGCTTTGAGATGGCACGGCACACAGAAGATATTCTAAAAGCCATTAGTCATAGGATGCGAGCTGTTTTGCTCATCGCTTCAGTGTGTGTGACAACAAATCCCACGAAAACATAAATATTTTGCGCTTGTGGCCTGTTTCTGCCTCAGATTGAACACCTCTATGGCCTGACGGTGTTTGAGAACTACCTGTACGCCACCAATTCAGATGAGGGGAACCTCAACCCCAAGACCAGCGTGATTCGAGTCAACCGCTTCAACAGCTCCGACTTCCAGGTGGTGACTCGAGTGGATCGGGGCGCGGCGTTGCACGTTTACCACCAAAGGCGCCAACCGCCAGGTATGGGCAATGCCCTCGGCACAGACATGGGTGTGTGTTCAATACAATGTCTATTTCTGCCATAAATTGTACGTTTTGCGTCCACAGTGCGCAGCCATGCCTGTGCCCTGGACCAGTTTGGGAAGGCCGGTGGTTGCTCAGACATCTGCCTGCTAGGCAACAGTCACAAGAGTCGCACCTGCCGCTGTCGCTCTGGATTCAGCCTCGGCAGCGATGGCAAATCCTGCAAGAGTGAGTGTGGCCGTGAAAACTGTGGTGGTCATAAATTGCCGATTCACAAACTCAGTGAAGCTGGACCGTGTTTGTCTTTTTCCTTGGCAGAACCCGACCACGAGTTGTTCCTGGTGTACGGAAAAGGTCGTCCTGGAATCATCAGAGGCATGGATATGAATGCCAAGGTTCCCGATGAATACATGATTCCCATTGAAAACCTGATGAACCCCAGAGCTCTGGATTTCCATGCAGCAAGCGAGTTCATCTACTTTGCCGACGCAACCAACTACATCATCGGCCGACAGAAGATTGATGGGACAGAGAGAGACACCATACTGAAGGAAGGTCGGGAAACCCCTATCATAACCACAGAGATAATTTTTTTAAATTCCTTGTGGGTTTTATTTTCATTCACCCTGCCTCTGTCCTCGTAGGCATCCACACGATCGAGGGAATAGCCGTTGACTGGATGGGAGGGAATCTCTACTGGACTGATGATGGACCCAAAAAGACCATAAGCGTTGCCCGGTTGGAGAAGGCATCTCAGACGCGAAAGACGCTCATCGAGGGCAAGATGACGCATCCACGTGCCATTGTGGTGGATCCACAGCATGGGTGAGGCGCCGGGCTTTCGAGCGGTCACATGGCCATACATGCAGTACTTTTGTTTAGAAGTCTGAAACAACCACAGAGGCTTTGAACAGATGTTTTTGGCAACTTCAGCTTGTGTTTGGCTCCACTGTGTCTCGTCGAATGAGTGTTTATCGTTGAATGAGAGTTTATCTCCGGCAACTATGTGGGATTCCAGAGTGTCAGATATTCTCAGATACATTGATGTTCTGTGTGTCTGTGTGGGAGTTGGCAAGCAGTCGTTTTTTGCAACTCCTCCATAGTTGCTGTGTGATGTTCTATAAAACAGCAATAAAACCTCAAAGATCTGACCGCGCAAGCCTCTTGTGTCTCCTCGTCTTGTAGCTGGATGTACTGGACCGACTGGGAGGAGGATCCCACCGAGAGCGACAGGGGGAAGATAAAAAAGGCCTGGATGGATGGATCCCATCACCAAGTCTTTCTGACAAGCAAGACTGTGCTCTGGCCCAACGGTCTGAGTCTGGACATCCCTCAGGGGATCCTGTACTGGGTGGACGCCTACTATGATCGGATAGAGATGGTTTATCTCAACACCACTGAAAGAAAGGTTTGTAAGGAGGTTAGAGGGAAGATGAACTGCCCCCAGTAAGAGGTCATGTTCTTGCCTTGTTCTGTATGTGTGCAGTTGTGTCTATAACGCCAAACTTTCCAAACATAAGTGGAGCAGTGACGCACTAGGTAGTCATTTGGACCTACATGTACGTAACATTATGGTAATTTCATTCAAGTTTCGACATACATTGTACTTTTTTTTTATGGCCTAGAATAACTTTTAGGCCGTTGACAACCATTCAGACAACTCTACTCTGTCACAACTAGATAGCAGCAGTACACATAGCCTTCAAACCAAGGCAATGGCTCCTCTTAGCTCTGGATTCATAGGGTCTTGATCTTGGCTTTGGTGATGTGTTTTCAGATACAGGCTGTGTTTATCTAGGCATGGGAAACGTCCCGCTCATCTCCAAGTATCCAACTTCTGTTCCCACTAATTTCGTCAAGTGCAAAAAGCTCTCTTCAGATGCGTCCACTGCTCAACTCAGCACCCTTCTGCTGATGTTTTTTTCTGCGTATTTATCCATCACAATAATGAATTTTTAAATCTGATTTTGAGTTGCTCTCGGGAAGATTTCTGACCCAAGTAATCGGGTGATAAAGGGCAAAACATTTTTAGCAGAGTTGGGGAGAAATGTCTCAACTTGGCAGAGGGCGGCACTCTCCATTGCACGCTTGATTGATGAAAGCAATTTATTCTTACAAATGCTCTGTCTCAGTGGGTTTGTCGGAGTGCTGAGGTAATGTTTATGTTTTGCACAGGTGGTGTATGAAGGACAGGAGCTAAACCACGCTTTCGGCCTGTGCCATTATAAGCAATTCCTGTTTTGGAACGAGTATCGTGGGGGCAGCATTTACAAACTGGACCAGGTGACCAAGACGGTCACGCTGCTGCGTAACGAGAGGCCTCCCATCTTTGAGATCAGAGTGTACGACGCACAACAGCAGCAAGGTGCCGTAACCCTTTAACCCAGGGGTGTTACATTTTGTAAGTTTCTCCCGTCTTCACATGTGGCTTTGTTTTTTCTGTGTTTTTTGCATGTACAGGCACCAATGCGTGTCGAGTCAACAATGGCGGCTGCAGCAGTCTGTGCCTGGCTATCCCCAATGGCAGATCCTGTGGCTGTGCTAACGATCAAATCCTGGACGTGGACAATGTCACCTGCAAAGGTACTTAGCAAAGGAGAGCTTGGCCAGAGATCGGCACGGGACGCCGTGGAAAATTCATCAGCCACTGGCTGTGCTTTCCATCCTAGAGTCGCACTGCACAGTGTCTCTGCGAGAGCCAAATGTTTTGTGCTCGCCACAAGGGCTTTGTTTTGTTGTTTGGACACTGAGCCGGTGTCTAAATAATGCGTCTGTCTCTCCTCCTTGGCCGCCCCCTCGCCCCCTCTGATCTAATCTCCAGTCAACCCCTCCTACGTGCCCCCGCCTCAGTGCGAGCTTGGCGAGTTCGCCTGCAAGAACAACCGCTGCATCCAAGAGCGCTGGAAGTGCGACGGGGACAACGACTGCTTGGACAACAGCGACGAGGGCCCGAACCTTTGCCGTGAGTCTGCCATACGATTGCCATGGTTACGCAGCAACACACAGGATAAACTAATTTCTGTAAAAGGGCCTTTAAGTAACACCAACAGACAGAGCACAAAAGTTTCCGTGATGGTGTCTTTCCATGCAGTGTAATGCGCACCCGCCTGCCAGCTTTGTCCTATGAGAGGACTGAAGGACGGCCAGTTGCATGTCCTATCCTTTGTTTGTCGTCATAATATTGTTCAAGCATCAGATGACTGATGAAATCCATAAGTCATTGCAGGCCTGAGGGCCTTTGTAGGACTTTCTGCTTCGCTCTAATATTAATTAAATCTGAAACTACACAAGGATGACTCACCCTCTGGTGTCCAACCTTGATCTTCGCCCAGATCAACACACGTGCCCAGCTGACCGATTCAAATGCCAAAACAATCGCTGCATTCCTCTCCGCTGGCTGTGTGACGGGGACAATGACTGCGGCAACGACGAGGATGAATCCAACACCACCTGCTCTGGTACGCACTGTGTGTAAGATCCAAACGGGATGTCGAGACCTATAGATGATGCAAATGTCTGCACAGATTGTGAGCGTAATGCAGAGTGGAGCCCAACATCACATGTGTGTTGAGGTTGAGACATGTGGTCAACTTGTCCAATTCCCTGCTACAATTTCAGTGAAAGAAAAGTGAGAGGAGCTGGAAGCTTAACCTTCATTGGACCTTGTTAATTTATAATTGAACGATCGTTCCGGTGCATTTTGCAAATGTCCTGGGAGGAGATATTGATTGATGACACCAATGATAGCGACCTTAGAGGAGTTGCTGTTTCTCTGCTCGGAAGCGGTAGTTCCACTTTATGTCTACTGTTCTGTTACCAAATTGAAGGAGGTTACAGATTAGGTTTGAATTAAGTGAGATAAAGTGAGTCTGCTGCTTCTGCATGGTCACAAATAGCTTTTGAAGTGAGTAGAAAGCAGTAGGGAAACTGTTGTTGAGGAAACAGGACTTTTTGTCTTGCAAACTGCAAAGTTCTGCAGAATTCTCACTTTGCCTTTATTTCTGCCATCAGCCCGAACGTGCCCCCCCAATCAGTACCCGTGTGCGAGCGGCCGCTGCATCCCCATCTCCTGGACGTGCGACCTTGACGACGACTGCGGCGACCGTTCGGACGAGCCGGACTCCTGCGGTGAGCCCCAACTGCCGCCTGCTGGGTTGAGTCGAGTTTTTCCTCATTTGAAATGACAAATCCATCACCCGTCCTTTGCGGTCTCCCTCCCCAGCCTATCCCACCTGCTTCCCACTCACCCAGTTCACCTGTGCCAACGGACGCTGCATCAACATCAACTGGCGTTGTGACAACGGTGAGTGTGGCCGCCTTAGCTGAGGCTCTGACATCAGCAACATCTTAAACTTGTGCGTGTGCCGGCGTTTAGACAACGACTGTGGGGATAACAGTGACGAGGCGGGCTGCAGCCATTCCTGCTCCAGCGTCCAATTCAAATGTAACAGTGGGCGATGCATCCCGGAGTACTGGACGTGTGACGGCGACAACGATTGCGGAGACTACAGTGACGAGACCCACGCCAACTGCACCAATCAGGGTGAGCGGCAGTGTTTTGTTATTTACTGTGACCAGACCCTCCATTTTTATCCTCTGCCTTGTGCAGGAGATTTCAGGAACAAGATTTCCTACAATCAATCATTTACTTGCAGGATTTTCCTTAGCAGGAACCCACACATTTATATACTTGTTAGCAAGACATGTTGAAATATTTGCCCTTAATATTGGAGTGCACAAAAAAAGAGACAGAGGGAGAAGGTGAGACTTTTTTTCCTCTCTTGCTGTCGCAACAGGAGTTGCTAAAGCTGTGAGAAGCAGCCACAGTTTGGATAGTGTTACTCCGTGTTTACATGTTGCTGTTTGTGGCTGGCGCAGCAGTTGTAACAAAGAAGGCGACGTCCTCTCGCTCCCAGCCTCACTCCCTCCGGCCCGGCGTGCCCCTGCCTGCCCTCTCACTTCCTCTTCTCATTTACAACAAATCATCCGTGTTGCTGTGCTGGGACGTGTTCATGCTCTGTGGTGAGATGAGATGTGAGTGTGTGATGAAAGGCGGCCGCACTCAACAGTCAGCCTCCTCTGTGGCTGTAGAGAGATTTTGGACTTCACTGAGGAGATGCGGCGGGGTTTGTTTTAGAGGTGAACAAGGCTGTGACTCCTGTCGGGGGGGCTGCAGGTTCAGCTGGCTACCCGGGAAGAGTGATGGTTTGGACGGAGCTGAGGAGGAGGTTACATCAGGTCAAATGTGGTAGACAGTGCGTCTTCATCAGTTTCTGTACTCCTGCCTCACTTTTTGAGAAATCGGCCTGCCCTCCGAGAAATCATTGTCAATTGTCACTGATGTGTGTGCATCGGTGTGTCTGCGTGTGCGCGCGAGAGTGTGATGTCAGGCCCAACCAGTCAGAATTGCCGCCGGTGGCTGTCAAGTTGCAGCATGCATCCCAGGCCCAATATGACCTGTTCATCTAATGAGCAATCTGTCTCTCTCTCTCTCTCTCTCTCTCTCTCTCTCTCTCTCTCCCTCTCTCCCTCTGTGAGCGTGTGTGTATAAATGCACACTTGGCCACTGTGCTTGGAGTGTTTGGCAGAGGTATAAAGCAGTACTACTTCCTTCT
>OMPJ01010313.1:10273-27626 GCA_900312935.1 Carapus acus
TCTCTCTCTCTCTCTCTCTCTCTCTCTCTCTCTCTCTCCCTCTCTCTCTCTCTCTCTCTCTCTCTCTCTCTCTCTCTGTGAGCGTGTGTGTATAAATGCACACTTGGCCACTATGCTTGGAGTGTTTGGCAGAGGTATAAAGCAGTACTACTTCCTTCTCCCAACATATCGTGTTACTGTGCTGACTGACAGTGTCATATCCGGCTCCAGCCCTGCCAACTGCAGGCCTTTGCAGTCAGACCAGTCCTCGGTGGGTGTGTGACTGCGAGATCGGTCTGAAGTCTGAGAGAACAGCAGAGGGTTCTGCCCGTAAATGTTGGCGCTCCATTGTTTGGCACCTTAATGTGAACGACAAACAAGCAGTTATCCCTTTGACCAGTTTGTGAATGTTCCAGAATAAAAATTATACCGTCCCCTCCTGGGTCGTAAGATCTGCACTATAGACACTGTACCCATAGCGCCTCCCTGTGGTCATGAAAGCACCTCCTACGCTGAGCCAAAGTTTGACTGCCCACAAGCCAGCTGCATAGAAGTCTCAGGTCTGCTCCACTCAGAGTGAGGCTGCTGGGGACGGAGTTGAGGTACATTAAAAATGGAAGCTAGTTGTCTTTACTCTGAACCGCAGCTCAACTGCAGTGTAGTGTGTGTGACCATGACTGTCAGAATGATCTCAGTCCAGCAAGAACCAGGCAGTCGGTTCTGTCAGTGCCCCTCTGCTCCCTGTAATCATCCCATTCTCCCTTTCTTCCAGCCACTCGTCCCCCGGGTGGCTGCCACGTAGACGAGTTCCAGTGCTGGTTGGACGGTCTCTGCATCCCGATGCGGTGGCGCTGTGACGGAGACACGGACTGCATGGACCTGAGCGACGAGAACAACTGCGAGGGTGTCACCCACATGTGCGACCCGGCGGTCAAGTTCAGCTGCAGGGACTCTGGTGAGGTCACGGGGTGAAAGGACTGGGGACAAGTAGAGCGGATGGAGGAGCGTACGGGGTCGAAATGAAGACGATGCGGTCGTTTGTATGAAGGCAATGATTTGCAAAACAATGTCCCGCCTCAGGAAGATCCTTCCTAATTGTGGACATTTTGTCCCCTCAGCTCGCTGCATCAGCAAGGCTTGGGTCTGTGACGGTGACAGCGACTGCGAGGACAACTCTGACGAGGACAACTGCGAGGCGTTGGTGTGTAAGCTGTCTCACCACATGTGTGCCACCAACGACTCCATCTGTCTCCCTGCCGAGAAGCTGTGCGACGGCACCGACGACTGTCCGGACGGCTCTGATGAGAAACTCTGTGGTAATGCAACACACACCGAAGAGACACACACACACACTTCACATCACTCATCTCTCCATCACATTCCACTGTATTTGCTCCCGTCAGATCTTTGCTTCCTGGACAACGGAGGCTGCAGCCATAACTGCAGCATCATTCCTGGTGAGGGCTACATGTGCTCCTGCCCGCTGGGCATGGAGCTGGGTGCTGACAACAGGACCTGCCAGATCCAGAGCTTCTGCGCCAAACACCTCAAGTGCAGCCAGAAATGCGAGCAGGAGAAGTCCAGCGTCAAATGTTCCTGCTATCATGGCTGGGAGCTGGAGGCCGACATGGAGAGCTGCAAGAGCACCGGTGAGTGTGCTGAAGGAGCGGAGCCGTGGGGGCGTTCTACAGGAAAAATGCAACATAAAGAAGAGAGGGGCCTGACGTTCAAATCTTTGGTCGTGGACTGTGTCCTTTTCCTCAGATCCCTTCAAGCCCTTCATCATCTTCTCCAACCGTCATGAGATCAGGAGGATTGATTTGCACAAGGGCGAGTTCAGCGTTTTAGTTCCGGGCCTGAGGAACACCATTGCGTTGGACTTCCACCTCAACGAGAGCACCCTGTACTGGACGGATGTGGTGGAGGACAAGATCTACAGAGGGAAGCTGTCTGAAAATGGAGGTAGGACGACCATGTGTTCTGTTGCTCGGGGCGATGAAGAAGTTGAGGCGTAGTCAGGAGATCTAGAAGTTCCCTCTCAGTAATATTTTGCAGCCCACTTTGAGGCATGAAGCCACTTTCCTGCTTTTTTCTAATACACAGAGTGACTCAATGCAAACTCTGTTGTGCAGTTGCACTTAGATTTGTTCCAGCAGAAGCTATCTAGTAAGACTTTGTGGTCAGCAGTGGTTGGCCGTGACCCTGAATAAATCTCCAGGTCACTGTGGACCTTCCTCACTCCAGAATCCAGGTCTGCACACCAATCATGGTCTTGTTCCCAGCGCAACACTTACAGGGCACTCGAACGGCTTTGTCTCTTCCCATTTGTCTTGGCCCTCGCTCTGCGTGACCACTGATGTATTTCGGGAGGAACACACACACACACACACACACATGCACACACTTCAGCTTCTCTGTGAACACACCGCCATCAGCTCATGGCACAGCTCATGGTGTTGGTCAAAGAAGACATTTCCCCCTTCAAGAGGCATGTGCACATGCAATGCTTAATAAAATACACACACACTCAAACTGTGAAGTCGTCGCACTCCTCTCTCACTAATCACCCCTGGAAACTCTTGTGAGAAGTTCCCTCGCCAGAAATGATCACACACTTTGTGGGCGAGTTGTTTCTGGGAAAGGCGCAGAGAGAGAGAGAGACAGAGAGAGAGAGAGAGAGAGAGAGAGAGAGAGAGAATGTTCTGGCGTCAGAGGCTTGTTTTCTTAGCAGCAGGCCAGTGGGAGGTTGGGAAGATGGTGTTGGTGGACTGAGCACCGACACTCGCATCATGCCACCTTCACTCCTAGACCACGAGAAGGAAGGTTCCTGTACAGTAGCTTGTTTACTGAAAGTTTTTCTCGGGAGGGACCTGTAGTTAAGATATGTAGTCATACAGCTGCAGATTTAAACACAACAGCATGAGAAGTGCTGCCACATTTGAGTGGTCCACATGCATGAAGCTATGAGCAGGGATCATAGGTGCCCACTCTCACCCACTGCCCACTTTTGTGTTTGTGCCCAGCCCTGACCAGCTTCGAGGTGGTGATCCAGTACGGTCTAGCCACCCCAGAGGGCCTGGCGGTGGACTGGATTGCAGGGAACATATACTGGGTGGAGAGCAACCTAGACCAGATCGAGGTGGCTAAGCTGGATGGGACCATGAGGACGACTCTTCTGGCCGGGGAGGTGGAGCACCCCAGGGCCATCGCCTTAGACCCCCGTGACGGGTAAGAGGCCACCGTCGCTGAGTTTGTTGAAGTCTGCTCATGATTTCTAAAGTTGGACAAACCACCTCCCTCCTCCGGCGTATTAGGATTTTATTTTGGACGGACTGGGACGCGAGCCTGCCCAGGATCGAGGCGGCGTCGATGAGTGGAGAGGGCCGACGGACCATCCATAGAGAGACGGGCAGCGGTGGCTGGCCCAACGGACTCACCGTGGACTACATGGAGAGACGCATCGTCTGGATCGATGCCAGGTAACGCTCCTGTGCCCCACAACTCGGCTTATACCTCATGCACTAGTCTTGCAGAAACACAAACCCCAAACCTCGCCATTTTCCAGGTCGGACGCCATCTACTCCGCCTTATACGATGGCTCAGGGCTGATTGAGGTCCTGCGGGGACACGAGTATCTCTCCCACCCCTTTGCTGTTACCATGTATGGGGGAGAGGTTTACTGGACAGACTGGAGGACCAACACTCTGGCCAAAGCCAATAAATGGACGGGGCACAACGTCACTGTTGTCCAGCGTACCAACACGCAACCATTTGACCTGCAGGTGTATCACCCATCCAGACAACCGCAAGGTAAGCCACAACAGCAGTAAAGGATGTTCTCACAGTCCTGTGCACTACACACACACTCGCACGCGTGCACGCACGCAGCCACCCATTTCTGTGATTTACCTGTAGCTGCACTTCAGCTTTAAAGGGCAGCGTTGACAAGCTTATTGCTGACCGCAGTGATTCACAACTTCCCGCTCCCCAAAGACAGTTGACCTTTTGGAGCCGCGAGACAGGTTGTCTCGTCACGCTGGCAGGAGTTCGGACACCTCGCGTTGCTGCCGGCACTTTGTTTGGCATTTCCCACCGGCAGCCTGGGAATAATGTCCATCTCTTTTGCCTCAAATGTCGTGTCTTCATCTCACAGACATGTGATTGACAAGATCCCGTTGAGATTATGGAAAATAGTTTGGCGGCAAGCTGTCGACATTTAAGCGTCACCTTCATGTCTGGTAGCCTGTGGCAGTGAGATCCGAGGGGTGCGTGGGTCAGCAGGGGGACAAGAGACTCACCGTATTATTGACTGACAGCTGCAATGGCCACAGTGAAAATGGAATAGTGTGGCACGGTTTCCTTTTTAAGGTCAATCTTAATAACCGATGCGTGTGTCTGGGTCTCTGGAAGAAGCCGCTGCTGGTATTCTGCCATCTTAGAATTGTTTTACATCCTCTATAATCAAGCTTCCCACACAGTCAGTCTCTTCCTCTCCTCCTCCTCTTCTCCCTCAGCTCCCAACCCCTGTGCCGCAGTAGACGGTAGAGGTCCCTGCTCCCACTTGTGCCTCATCAATTTCAACCAGACCTTCTCCTGCGCCTGCCCCCACCTCATGAAGCTGCAGGCGGACAAACGAACCTGCGAAGGCAAGTGTCTGTCACCGCAACGGTGCCTGTGTTTGTGAGAGTTTGGCTTTGGATTGTTCTGTATCACTCTGCACGGCTGAGGCCTTTGATTTCCTGGATCTCCAGGTCAACGTATCAATAAAATACCTACCATGAAGTCATGAAGATTCTGCTGCCCTTGCCTCCTTGCCTCCATTTTGCACACGAAAAAGAACTTGATGAAAATTCAGCAAAATTGGTGACTGCTGTTTCTTGTCTGTTCTCCAGAATCCAGAAAGTTCCTCCTGTATGCTCGGCAGATTGAGATCCGAGGGGTGGACATAGATAACCCCTATTACAACTACATCATCTCTTTCACCGTGCCGGACATCGACAACGTGACGGTGGTAGACTATGACGCAGTGGAGCACCGCATCTACTGGTCTGATGTGCGAGCCCAGAGCATCAAGAGAGCGTTCATCAACGGTACAGGCGTGGAGACAGTGGTGTCAGCAGGTGGGTGACATCTAAAATACAGTCTAACCATCCAAAGAGATAACAAGAGGTCATGCTAACATGACACTCTACCCCCTGCAGACCTCCCAAACGCTCACGGGCTGGCAGTCGATTGGGTGTCGAGGAACCTCTTCTGGACAAGCTATGATGCCAACAAGAGGCAGATCAATGTGGCCAGACTGGATGGTTCTTTCAAGAACGCTGTCATTCAGGGTCTGGACAAGCCTCACTGTCTGGTTCTCCACCCTCTGCTGGGGTAAGTGTGTTGTCCTAAACGTGGTCTCACATCTGCCCGGTCTTCACCACACTGTCCACAGGGATTTTAGCCGTGGATATAGATCCTTCATGAGTGCTTTTGTCTTTTCAGGAAATTGTACTGGACCGACGGAGACAACATCAGCATGGCCAACATGGACGGCAGCAACCACACCACGCTTTTTGCCAATCAGAAAGGACCAGTGGGTGAGTAGACAAGCCCAGCCTAACCGGGCAGTATCGTGATGGATGTGCTCCTCTGCAGCCATCTATCTCCTCTCCCTCCCTCAGGCCTTTCCATTGATTATGAAAATGGCCAGCTCTACTGGATCAGCTCAGGGAATAGCACCATCAACCGCTGCCAGCTGGATGGCTCCAACCTGGAGGTTCTAGAAGGTGTCAAAGGCAGACTCACCAAGGCCACGGCCCTCGCCATCATGGGTAAGATGGACTTTTGCCGTTACCCCTGTGGAATTGATCCGATCATTGGAGCTTGTACTCAATCGTTGATTCATGCAACGCTGTAGGAGACAAGCTGTGGTGGGCTGACCAGGGCAGTGACCAGATCGGGACCTGTGACAAAAAGGATGGAGGGAACTGGAAGGTGCTGCGAAACAACACCTCGCCCATGATGCACATGAGGATCTACGACGAGGACGTGCAGAAAGGTGACACGTTCGCTTTTCATTCCTTTCTTTTGGGCTGGATGGAAGGGCGAACTGATCCCTCTGCTCCCCCCGCAGCAGGCACCAACCTCTGCAGTAACAACAACGGGGACTGCTCCCAGCTGTGTCTGCCCACCTCCCCCACCAGCAGGGCCTGCATGTGCACGGCTGGCTACAGCTTGAAGACAGGGCAGCAGTCCTGCGAGGGTGAGACGCCACCGCTTCCTTTCTTTGGATTCTGGATTGCAGAGCATCGGCACAACTGCAAATATCAGTTATTAAATCCCATGGGCACAGTTAACGCTCCATTGCTGCAATATTCCTATTTTGGGCATTTAGACCTCAGTTAGTCCTGGAGATTTTACCTCATTCTAAAAGAATTTAACCGTTCAATGTGAGATTTTCTCCCAGATCTACTCTTTTTTTGTGCCGGTTTGCTGTTAGATTATTGTTATTCGGCAGTACTTTTTATTTTTGTATGTGATCTCTGTCTTGAGTTTGCTTTGCTGCCCTGCATTTTTCCCTCGTCCTTTACACACAACTCTTCACTGCCCGTGCTAAAAGAAGAGCAGTTGGAGTCATGTTCTGTTCCAACAATCACACTGTCTCTGCTCAGGAATGGGCTCCTTCCTGCTTTACTCCGTTCACGAGGGAATCAGAGGAATCCCATTGGACCCTGCAGACAAATCTGATGCCCTTGTGCCCGTTTCCGGCACTTCTCTGGCCGTCGGCATCGACTTCCACGCCGGTGAGTGACAGTTTAGGGCAATGCTAATGACACAAGCCCTCGCCTGAGTGGCCTTTCAAAGCCTCCCGCAGCCCCAGTGAGTCGGCAACTTCTCCTCCTTTCAGAGAATGACACCATTTACTGGGTGGACATGGGCCTCAGCACCATCAGCAGGGCAAAGAGGGATCAGACCTGGAGAGAAGATGTGGTCACCAACGGCATTGGCAGGGTAGAGGGAATCACTGTCGACTGGATAGCAGGTTCAATATAAACTCGACCCAAATGTTTCAACACTAATTCATAATTGAAATGAAGATGTCATAAGCAAACTCTATTCACGCTCCCTTACAGGAAATATCTACTGGACCGATCAGGGCTTTGACGTCATCGAAGTGGCCAGACTTAACGGCTCCTTCCGCTATGTGGTCATTTCCCAGGGCCTGGACAAACCTCGGGCGATTGCCGTCCACCCAGTCGCAGGGTAGGCAGATGATTTTAATCTGCCCTGTGTTGTTCTGTCACTGGTACAGCACCGGCACTATAATCCTGCCTGTGTTCACACGTGCAGGTACTTGTTCTGGACCGAATGGGGTCAATACCCTCGTATCGAACGCTCCCGCCTGGATGGTTCCCAGAGGCTGGTCATGGTCAACGTCAGCATCAGCTGGCCCAATGGCATCTCTATTGATTATGAGGTATCGGAAAGTGCTTAACACCACATATTCACTATGTGTCATGCATTCTGACAGTAGCCACAAGTAGTATTGCCCAGCCCCGACCAGCTTCGAGGTGGTGATCGAGGTGGTGATCCAGTATAAGTAGTAGTATTTGGGGAACTTTTTCTCTCTTAAGCTTGAAGTTATTTTGAGTAAGTGTATACTGTGGTATGGAGTTTGATGTCCAACTTTTCCTGTCTTCAGACAGTCTAAAGGGCAGGATGTCATTAAACCTTCAGGGGTCACATGTCAGGATTTTAACCATTTTGGGCCTTGTTTCTCTGCCGCAGGAGGGTCTGCTGTACTGGTGTGATGCTCGCACAGACAAAATTGAGCGCATCAACCTGGAAACAGGACAGAACAGAGAATTGGTGTTGGCTAACAACAATATGGACATGTTTGCTGTGTCAGTATTTGAAGAATACATCTACTGGAGTGACAGGTCAGTGTAGATCTTTGGGGAGCTCTTCTGTGTTTTCATTATCTTTGTTTTCAAAGTTCGGGGTGGGATTTTATTCGGTTACAGATTTTATACTTCATGATCCTTGTGTGTTGCTGTTTCTATGCAGAACTCATGCCAATGGCTCAATTAAGAGAGGAAGCAAGGACAACGCCACAGACGCAGTGCAACTCAGGACCGGCATTGGTGTGCAACTGAAAGACATCAAGGTGTTCAATAGGGCCAGGCAGAAAGGTAGGAGAACACATGCCCACACACACCCAGCGGTCAACTGTGTTGTTGAGTTTCGGCACAAGTAGACCTTGCTGAATTGAGAATAAATCTTGAGGAATCAAGGGTCGATAAATCGATAAATCTCGACCAACACCTTGCACTATTTGTCTCCTCTTTAGGCACCAACATTTGCAAAAACAATGGTGGCTGTGAGCAGCTGTGCCTCTATCGCGGAAACAACGAGCGAACATGCGCCTGTGCTCACGGCATGCTGGCTGAGGACAACCGCAGTTGCCGAGACTATGACGGCTACCTGCTGTACTCGGAGCGAACCATCCTGAAGAGCATACACCTGTCGGACGAGACCAACCTAAACGCCCCTATAAAGCCGTTCGAAGACCCAGAGCACATGAAGAATGTCATCGCTCTCAGCTTCGACTACCATGGCGGAGGAGGGAAGGGAGCCAACCGCATATTCTTCAGCGACATTCACTTTGGCAACATCCAACAGATCAACGACGATGGCACGGACCGCAAGATCGTGGTGGACAGTGAGTAAACATTATAACTCTCCCGGCGATAGATTGCTCCATGTGTGAGTGAAAATCTTGTTGAAGTTGTCAATCGGCAATTACATTCCATCATTGCGCACCCTGTCATCTACGTTAGCACTTTATGATTCCATTAAGTAATGTTGTCCGTCTACTCTGGCTCCGTAAGAGAGCCTCTGTAATGAACATGCAGCTGCAACTTCTCTACTTCAGAGGGACTGACAGATTTGACTCAACATTGCTGCCACTCCATGAATTGGGGCACACAGCACAGGCAGAGGGCTTTTTGCTGCTGAAGAGTCTTTCGAATCCTACTTTGCTGCAATTATTCAAGAGCTGGGTGTCCAACTCCACGAGAGGAGCCGTGCGTTGTTTGTGCTCTGACCAAAACGATGCTATTCATTACATAACATCTCTGATAGGAAAGAAGAGAACAAGTAAAGCACTTGTGATCAGTATTTTATTAACGTCACGTCGTGAGGGTTTTTAATTTGCTCAAAAAAATAGTGCCTGGTCTGGTTTGGAAGAGTTAAGACAGAGATGTCCTGCCATTGAGGTAGCTGTGTGTTCTCAGTCAGTTTTGCTCTCTCTCTGAGGAGGTGTCCAGCTCAAAGGGCTGCACCATGTCCCTGCTGAACACATACGGGCAGGCTGTCACCCAGCTTTTGCACCACGCCCATCGCTCCCTTCCCAACTCCAGTAGATCTCGTCGAAACTTCTGAGACATGAAGACGTAGAGTATCGGGTTCACCACTGCCGCTGAGGAGGCCAACAGCCTGGCCAGTATGGCTATGCAGCGGTACCCTGGTGTGCCAATAAAGCCTCCACCGATGAAAGAAAACATGAGAGCATAGGATGGTAACCAGAGGAGGGTGAAGACAATGACCAGGAGGGCGGTTGTGTGCGTGACTTGGCTTTGATATCGTTCCAGTTGAGGAGCGCTACCCAGCAGCTGTGCGTGGCGTAGAAAGCAGTAGATCTTAGCGTACATTATCACAATGATTCCCAATGGAAGCGCAAACCCAATCAAGAACAGAGCAATGCTGTAGAAGACTTGGCTGAATTCAGACAGAAAGGCAAAGCAGTACACGGTGCTGGACATCCGGACTGTGCGGAAGGCAAACTGTGGCGCCGCCAAAGCAGAGGCAGGAATCCACAGCAGGGCCACAGACACCTTAATGCGGCGGTTCATTCGAGATCTGTAAGTCCAGGTGGGATGCACCACTGTCAGGTAGCGTGTGACCGCCAGGGCCGCTAAGGTGAAGACCGAGGCAGCAGAACAGGCCACTCCCAGGAAACTGATGGCTTTGCACAGGAAGCTCCCGAAAGGCCAGTAACCCAAGGCGATGGCAGAGGTGTGGAAGGGCAGGCAGAGGAGCAGCAGAAGATCGGCGGCACTCAGACCAAGTAGCAGCGTGTCGGTGCCGTGGGGCGGTTGTCCATCTTTCCTCCGTCTGCCAGTGAGGATGGATATGACCAAGGACTGACCCATCAGTCCAGTCAGCAGAATGCTCCCATCAAGTATCGGCACAACTGTCCTCATGAGTATCTCATCAGGGATGTTCAATAGTCCGCGAGCAGTTGTGTTCATGTGTTCTCTGAAAGTTTCCATCACTTTCAGCATTAAGGCCTCCTGAGAAATTTATTGAAGATTCTTAAGGAGCAGGGCAAGGCCTCTGGGCAGTCTGTGGATAAACAACCTCTATCTTCCGCTGGCCTAACAAGGGCAATTAAACAAGTGGACAGATTAGTTTTCAATCAACAGCTGTCATCCCAAAAGAGCATAGAAGCAGTTTGCTATACAGTTGAAAGGATTGACCTCAGCAGAAATCCACAAAATCTTGACAAAAGTTGAAATTAAGTCAAACGTCCTTAAGCATTGACTTGAGCCCCTCTGGAGTAGTATGTCCTTTGAAATCCAAGGACGCCTGAGGACAGATCCAGGAGGGTGGCGGTGCTGCAGTCCATGTGTAGCAGTATTGACTCTTCAGAGGACAAAATTTGCCTCAGTGGTTGCTTACAATCAGTGTCCGTGGATGCTAAGTGTTCCCCTGCACAGGAGGTTTCTCACCCAATTAGGAGGCTTTTCAGTAGATCCCCAAAAAATATTATCGCACACTGAGGATGTTTCAGTTTTTCTGTGTCCTACTCCAGTGATTGTTCAAGCAGCTCTGCTCTGTGCTGCAAAGGTCTTCACTGCGGTTTCCCACCATTGTTTGCACAGTAACCAGGGGCCGAGCCGGTCTCAGATAGGGGAGGGGAGACTGCGGTCCATCTCATTATCTAACACTGACTGCAGTTTGGTCCTTGTGTGGTCTGCCCATAATAGCTGCACTCGTTCCGATTTGAACTTTTTTGTCATTGTAGCCATGGTAACTGAGCCAGTGCTGCATTCGTTGAATGACCCAGCATTAAATCATGCCACTGTTATTTTTAACAAACTAAACATGACATTTTAGTTTTTAAAAGTGCAATTGGGTTGCTGCCTGATGGTCGTAAGTGAAATCATCTAAGAATTGCAGTCTTACCCTTTGCCATCCAGTCGAAACTCCCATTAAAAGACAATTATTGACATTCGATTGAGGGCAAACAGTTGTGTCGAGTGTTGAGGCTTTTATGGTTGGGCGTTAACAGTCATAAATGTGCTCCGGTGTTACAGAGAACAGACGGATGGCAGCAGCTGGAGCCTGTCAGGCTGCAGATTTCAGCCGTTTTCCATGATGCGGCCTGTTGTGCAGCCCTCATAATAACAATATGGTCGACGCAAGAGTCTGTGCTGAGGCGTGAGAGACGAAAGGCTTTCAACTGGTTGAAATCGCAACAGTTTGCCCCCTCTCAACTTGGTCCAGCAGCTATTCTTGTTTTTCCAAGAGAAGTAAACTGCCCCTTGATGAGAGCATCCACCATGAACTTTATTTGCATGTGCAGACACTCGGCCATGAAATGACAGGATGAGACCGATTCAGTCCAGGCCCAGTGCACACCCTGCTCTGTGGGCTACCGCTTTCATTTTATCCTTTTCTTTTTGTGTCTCTTTTCCACCCTCTCCTCTTAAACTAGGGTTAGGGTTAGGGTCAGGGTTAGGGCTAACATCCTCACAGTTTGCGAGTTGCGTGATTGACTCGATTGACGACATTTAAGAAATCCTTATCCTGCTTTTTAAAGATTTCTGTGCCTCAGCTGTGGAAAGCAGTTTATTTCTGAGGTTGATTCATGATTAAACTGAATTTGCCTCAAATGTTGCTTGTTAAAGATATCACCATTGCCCTTGGACAGGGGTCGGCAACCCAAAATGTTGAAAGAGCCATATTGGACCAAAAAAGTAAAAAACAAAACTGTTTGGAGCCACAAAAAAAAAAAAAGCCTTATATAGGCCTTATTAATAAATCAAATATTTATTCTTAATATTCTTACAACATTGGAAAACATGAAGAATCTCTTTGTCACATTTTTCCTCCCCAAAAAACCATATTAAAACAAAAAAAATCATATTTTTCCCATTTTTATCCATTGTGACACATTTTTGAAAATGCTCCAGGGAGCCACCAGGGCGGCGCTAAAGAGCCGAATGCGGCTCCAGAGCCGCAGGTTGCCGACCCCTGCCCTTGGACATAGTTTACAGTGTCAGTGTAATGAATTAAAAAGAATTTGTCCTCACTTCTGTCTTCTATGCCCAACAAAAAGCCTATTCTCACAAAGATCGCTTACATCTGCTTTCTCCCGCTCAGACGTGGGGTCAGTTGAGGGCCTGGCATATCATCGGGGGTGGGATACACTTTACTGGACCAGCTACACCACCTCTACCATCACTCGCCACACTGTGGACCAGAGTCGCTCCGTGGCTTACAACCGCAACACAGTCGTCACCATGTCTGGAGAGGACCACCCCAGAGCCTTTGTGTTGGATGAGTGTCAGGAGTGAGTTATTGATATTGCAATTTGAGCTGCGCATTGTCTCCAAGACGATGGCCTCCATAAACACTAGATTTGGTTTTATGCCGTGAAGCTGCATTTGTTTTCTTGAGGTCTTTATGGACGCCCTGTTCGTTGTCTCTACAGTCTCATGTTCTGGACCAACTGGAACGAGCAGGCTCCCAGTATCATGAGGGCGTCTCTGAATGGGGCCAACGTACTTGTGATCATTGGCAGCGACATCAAAACTCCAAACGGCTTGGCCATAGATCACCGCGCTGAGAAACTCTACTTCTCGGATGCCACGCTGGACAAGATTGAGCGCTGCGAATATGATGGAAGCAGCCGCTACGTAAGGAACCCCCTTTGGTTACCTCTGGCCAGAGGCAATGACTCATCAGAGCTATGAATGCTGTAGAACATGGGTAAAAAAGATTTCTTCCCCACAGGTTTTGTTGAAGAACGAGCCGGTCCATCCCTTTGGCTTGGCTGTGTACGGAGACTACATATTCTGGACTGACTGGGTGAGGAGGGCTGTCCTCAGAGCAGACAAATACACAGGAGGGGACATGAAGGTTCTGCGCGCAGACATCCCTCAGCAGCCAATGGGCATCGTTGCCGTGGCAAACGACACAAACAGCTGTGAGTATCTCGAGCTGCTGCGGCTGGTTGCTGTCAGACAAATGGCTTCTAGCAAACTGCCACCATTACCACCCCTCTTCTTGGGTAATGTCTCCAGGCGAGTTCTCACCTTGCCGGATAAATAACGGAGGTTGCCAAGACCTTTGTCTGCCTACATCTGACGGACGAGTCAACTGCAGTTGCCGTGGCGACAGACAACTTTTGGATGACAACACTTGCTCCTGTAAGACTAAAAACTCCCGTAAACAGTCCCTCTAACCACATAATTCGTCTAATGATGGCAAAGCGTTGCAATTTTAGAGTAAGATTCAGTGACTATCAGTTCTTGAGCAACACATTTTGGATTCCAGCTGTGAACGTGTCATGTGGGAGTGTGGACGACTTTGAATGTGGCAATGGCGATTGTATCAACTACAGCCTGACCTGCGATGGTATGGCCCACTGCAAGGACAAATCGGATGAGAAGCAGTCCTACTGTGGTGAGTCACCATGGTGACGCAGTTCATTGTTTACCTTAATGTGATGATAGTTTTATGGCAGTACTGAGGTCAGCAATAAACCAAAGACATTAGGATTAAAGCGGTGTTCACTTCAGTTTCTTCAATTTACCACACTATATCTGTGGATCATAAATTTGAGATAGAAATCAGGACCATTGGAGGATTTTTCACGCCATGAAGTTTAGAATTTCACAAATCAACTAAATCTCTTCCCCCCTCTCTTCCCCCCTCTCGCTCCCAGCCAATCGCCTCTGTAAGAAAGGCTACAGGCGCTGCATCAATGGCCGCTGTATCGGCCACCAGTTCTGGTGTGATGGCACAGATGACTGTGGCGACCATTCAGATGAGCTGCCCTGTAACAGTAAGACATTTTTCCGATTCCTAAAACCAGTTGATGTGTATGATTCTTGTGAAAGAGTGTCAGTGAAAATCCTCCCACTTGCAGTGACGCTTTGCAAACAAGGGGAGTTCCAGTGCAGAGATGGAAGTTGCATCTCCAACTTCAGCCGCTGTGACCAGGTGGTCAACTGTGAGGATGCCAGCGATGAAATGAATTGTCGTAAGTGATTTTTCCCTACTTTCTGATCAGCCACCATTTAAACTAGAGGACAAGTTGGACAACAGATTTCTAAGCTTTTCTGTCCCCCTTTTTCAGCACCCACGGACTGCTCGCGTTTCTTCCGTCTGGGAGTGAAAGGAGCGTCTTTCCTGAGCTGTGAGAAAACCACCCTGTGTTATCTGCCCTCCTGGGTGTGTGATGGAAACAATGACTGTGGAGACTTTTCTGATGAGAGAAACTGCCCAGGTTTGACCACTTTGTTTCCATTGTGAGGTCCTTTGTTCCCTGGCTTTCATGCTGTCGGCGTGGCTGAAAGTCACAAATTGTGTCTGTTACTTCACAGATAAAAAGAAGCTGAAGTGTCCTGTGAACTTCTTTGCCTGTCCCAGCGGTCGCTGCATCCCCATGAGCTGGACCTGTGATAAGGAGAATGACTGTGAGAACGGGGCTGACGAGACTCACTGTGGTCAGTTTGACACCAATACACGCTGTTATTGACTCAAAATGAACACATCAGTACACACAGCTTAGCGGCTCTAAGAAAATGTATTCAAACTCGAAGTTTGCACAGAGAAAACTAAACCTCCTTCCAGTCTTGGAAATATAGCCTGCTAGTCTTGATTAGCCTCCCCACTGTCCTGGTGTGTGAAGCCATTGGTGCAGACGTCATGTAATAAAATACATTTAGAGTATTTGTGCATCAGGAATGCAGCATGGACATAGTGAACTATATTATTCTCAATTCTTTGTTTTTGAAAATCCAGCTGGTCCTGTTATGGTGGAGCAAACTGATAGTTTATAGTAATGTTGTGAAGCTAGCGCTGAATGCAGCTAGCTGTAGTTAGCATCACCAGTGTTGCAATACGACAAAAAACAAGTTCAGCTGACCCAAGCATTCTTTTGAAACTGCTCTGTTGTGTGTGTTTTTAGACAAATTCTGTACATCCACTCAGTTTGAATGTGGTAACCACCGCTGCATTAGCAGCCACTGGGTGTGTGATGGCTCTGATGACTGTGGTGATGGCTCTGATGAGGACCAGAAGTGCAGTAAGTAACTCTTTTAGTTTGTTATACCAGTGAGTCTGTGTCATTCTTCTAAAACCCTCCATTGTTTTAATGCATCTACCTTCACAGAATCAAAGACCTGCAGTCCCGAGGCTTTCCAGTGTCCAGGCTCCCACATGTGCGTGCCTCAGCGCTGGAAGTGTGATGGTGACAAGGACTGTCCAGATGGAGCTGATGAGAGCATCAAAGCTGGTTGCTGTGAGTGATCCCCAAGTTGTTATTTTCCATCTGTGAAGAATGAAATCCTGAAGTAGAATGACCTTGCCCATCTGTCTGGGTTGATTTTATGCTTTCTCTGCTTTGCAGCATACGCCAACAACACATGTGATGACGAAAACGAGTTCATGTGCCAGAACAGACAGTGCATCCCCAAGCACTTTGTGTGTGATCACGATATTGACTGCACCGATGGCTCTGATGAGTCTCCAGAGTGCGGTGAGTGCACGGCGTGTGTGAGCGTGTGCAACGGGAGGACATCGTTGATACTGATTGATAGTCATGAAGTGTTATGACAAGCACAGTCTGAGGCTGAGCTTGGTGTGATGATGGCATCTCTCCCTCTGCTGTAGAATATCCCACGTGTGGTCCAGATGAGTTCCGCTGTGCCAACGGTCGCTGCTTAAATCAGAAGAAATGGGAGTGCGACGGAGAGTTTGACTGTCAGGATCGCTCCGACGAAGCCCCCAAGAATCCTCGCTGCACTGACTCCGGTGGGGATTGTAACCAGCACTCCGTAGCTAAATGATTCATCCGATTTGGTGAACGCCTAAAAGAACGGGAGTCATTCCTGTCTCGGTGTGAAATGGATGTAACAACGTGAGATTTCTATCATTTCAGAGAGAACGTGCAATGATTCGGCCTTCATGTGCCGTAACGGAAAGTGTTTGAACGAGACGCTGCTGTGCGATCGTAACGATGACTGTGGCGACGGCTCGGACGAGCTCAACTGCTTCATCAACGAGTGTTTGAATAGCAAGCTGAGCGGCTGCTCGCAACTCTGCGACGACCTCAAGATAGGCTTCAAGGTAAGACAGCAGAGCTAGAAAGGTTCCTGTCATCGGATTTATGCCGTGCACGAAGACATTTAAGAAGTGTTTTTATTTGTTCGATGTTGATCATAACTCATAATGCAGGGGCGCCCATTACATATGGCAGTGTTTACAAAAAAACAAAAGAAAAGACGGCACTTATGTCACTACACATGCTCAATATACGGCACAAAGACAAGCTGGCGAAGTAACAAGCTGGCAAAGTAAGCCTCCAAGTTTTACCTCTCGTTTTTCCTCTTTAACTTAAGAAAGGATATAAAAATGAATTGGGGAGCGAGACAAGGTAAGAGGCTAAAAACGAATCACTGTCACACCAAACGGGAGGAGGACTTTTTTTCACTTTTTCATTTTCGAAGTGCGTTTGCTTCATCTGTCAGTCTACCATGGCAATACCAAAGAAGGAAGATGTGGAGCGGCATTTTCAAGCTGTCCATAAACGCTACGATAACGACTTCCCACCACAAAGCGAGCTACGAAAGAGAAAGGTGGAGAAAGTACTTTGAAAGACTCAAAAAACCCCAAAACAAAACAAGGCATAGATATAATCTTCGATCAAAGCTGTCAAGAAGTACAGTTACAGCAGGATCTGACCTAGCAGATTTAGACGGACATTTCAGGTTGCTCACTGCAATTTTCTCACTGTAATTAGACAGTTTGACGAATCTACGGACGTGAGTGACACAGACAAGTTGTGCGTTCTTACTCGGATGATGCGCGAAAGAGGAGCTGTTAACTATAATGCCCATGAAAGAACATTAAGTGTATGTATGTGTGTGTGTGTGCATATACAGTATATATATACTGTATATATATATATATATATATATATATATATATATATATATATATACAGTATATATATATATATACAGTATATATATGTATGTATGTATGTATGTATGTATGTATGTATGTATGTATGTATGTATGTATGTATGTG
>OMPJ01010314.1:0-27975 GCA_900312935.1 Carapus acus
CATAGTAATACAATGATTAAGTAGTCATAAATAAAACAAATTTCCAAAATAGATACATAATGAATAAAATTCATTTTATGAATATTCATTTCAGGAATATAATTCTTATTTTATTCCTGAAAATAAAAAAAACACATACACACATACATACATACATGTATATACATACATACATACATACATACATACATACTGATAGCAACGCTATAATTATATTGTTGTTATTAGGGTAATGGTTGTTGTTTTCATTAATAATAATAATAATAATAATAATAATAATAATAATAATAATAATAATAAAACGGTTACTACTGTCATTGTTGTCATTATTATTATCGCTAGTAGTAGTAGTTGTATAAGTATTAATGACGACAACAACAATAATAGTAACAACAATGATTATTATATAACAATGATTATTGTTGTTGTTGTTACTACTGTTACTGTTATCATTACTATTATTGTTGTTATCATTATAACAATAATGTTGATGATGATGATAAAACGGTGATGACTATGATGATATTGATATCAATAATAATTATAATATTAATATCAAGACACATTTTGATATTAATGTTAATGTGGAGCATTTCTGAACCATACCAAATATTTGTTGTCTGAAAAAAAAATTAAATTTTTTTGACAATATATGTAGTAGATGACAGTGTATGTAGATTTTCTATTGTTCGGATTGACTCAGCAAAACTGAAATGCACCCCATCTCGAGTACATAGAGTACTTTTGTGGTGGTATTTTTAACCACAGATTAAGGTCATGTGACACTTGAGCAACACATCCCCGCTGTGGATTTCAATATGGAAGAAAACACAACGTCAGCAATGCACATATGTAGTAAAACATTTCAAATTGGGAGAAGTCTGCCAAGCCATAGCAAAGGTCGAGCTGGGCCTTGCATGAGAAAGGCCTCTGCGAGTCTTTGCTCCTGATGGATGGGAATGGGAGAAATAGAGCGAAGGAGAGAGGAGGGGGGGAAAGAGAATGTTCCCCTACAGAGTGTCGCGAGCACAGACATCAGAGAGAACGCTCGCTCATTTCCAAAAGGCCTGGAATCTGGGTGAATAAGGAGCACAGCAGGGGGTTGACACTAAGCATTAGTGTGTGTGGCTGAGTGCGTGTGTGTGAGTCTGTATGTGTGTTTCAGGTGAGGTGAGAGTGAGTCGGCCCCTGCCAGCTCCCCTCCCGTGTGCCCATGTTGACTTTGGAACATTTCACATCTGGCCGAGTGTTTGTAGTGGTGGAGTGATGAGTCTCAGTGAGACATTTGGAGGTGCTCGGGGGACAAAGGGCTGGACACCGCCCCCTGAACCCCCCATTCCCATTCTCACCCCGTTTCTCCCTCTGACATCCTATCAGAAAGAAGTCACGTGTGCGATCCAATGTCTCTGCTGAGACTTCTGCTTTTTGCAGTGCTACTATGGAGCACTCTGCAATCGCACGTGTTTATTGTAGGAACACAAAACTATTTTTGTCTAAGTGAATATGGGGACTTCTGCTCTTGTTGTTCTTGGGGTCAAACCCAAGAAAAAGGGAAGCCGCTACAGATTCATTTCAATTCACTTTATCTATGTAGCGCCAAATCATAACAGAAGTTATTTTGAGGCCCTCTCCAAGATGGAGCAGGTTAAGAAGAGGGAAAACTCTCTTGAATGTCAAATGCAGAGGGGGAATTTAAGCGAAATGTATGTATTTCTGCATGTGAAAACTTTAAAGTATTCATGCCAATAAGTGACAATAAAATGTGGTTACACTTCTGATGATGTAATATGTTCGTTTTGTCATTTGCTTTAAGTTGTTTTTTACATTGCACACCTTTTTTTCCAACTGCTTGTAAACGCATTTGCGTGCCTCCTTGAGTACTGATGCGTGGATGAACAGTAAAATCAAAGCCTGACACGTCAGGCATCGTTAATGCGCGATTACATAACACCCCCTAGTGGCTGAACGAAGGTCAGCGTGGGGAAGTGGAGGAAATGAATCAATGAATAGGCCGAAGGGTGTGGCGGACTGATGTCCCATGAGAGGAAGTCACCTCAAGCCTATGACCGCTTACATCATAAACCTTGTCCGTGTGACACATTCCTGTGAGAAGGCTCTCGATTGAAATGTGGGGTGGAATGTGAAGACTGCACACAGGTGCGCGAATCAAACGAATGCACTGGGAAGTTCCAGGCTGGTGTGTTCGGCGCTTGGCAAAGTCTGGAAAAGCTCTCCTGATGATGTTTTGTATCAGTTTAAATTTGCAGATCAGCCGTCCATCCACCAAGGGTTTGTTTACAAGAAAGTGAATCGTCAAATTGAGACACAGGGTTTTTATTCAGAAAAACATTTAAACGGGCCACATCTTAGACTACAGGTAAACCACTCCAGGCCTCTAAGGGGACGCACACTCGTAGAATATTTACCGTATTACTGTTGCCCAGCTTTCTCGCGTCGGCGCTGCATAAATTACAAAATAAAATTCACATTGAAAAACAAAGCAAAAAACAACTATGATGGATTTGAACAGCATGTTTACTGTATAACTCAATTGTTGTCATCGTTTTTTAAATTAATTTCCTGATGTGGGGCAAAAAACAAAATCTTTACAGATTCTCTTATAACTTTTGTTACTTATGAAGACATGATGTGCTCTCCTTGTGCAATGATTCTGCCTTGAGACACCCAGACTTCTGCTTCTTTGGTCCTGCATCTGCTCCGATAGCTCTTGTTCCAATTCTGGGGCATGTGTAGCAACACCTCCATCAGCCTTCTTTGCCTTATATGTTTCTCTTATTTTTGCCAAGTCCTTTTCCGAGTCTCTTGCTCGCTTTTGGAGACACTTTTCATACCTTGAAAATGAACCAAGATGATACAACTGCGAAGTTATGATTGTAAAATTGACTGTGCTGATGATCAATCAACATATTTCAGTTTGGTCGGAATAGGATGTCCAACAATGATTTTCAGCAGTCTTAACCTTGATCATGATATTCTTGTTGGTACTCCTCCAATAAAAACTCCAGTCAGAAATGATGAAATATGCGACATCTGTGTGATCAGGCTATAATAGCTGAAACAGTACCAATGCAAAACAGAGTCCACGATAGTGATTGGACCGATTTGTCAACGCTTACAGAAAAGGTAACTTGCCAGCAAAAGCTCTGAAGGCTGAATTCAAATCAAGTTGTTCTTAGAAAAGAAAGGGTTGGTATAAATATTATTTAATGACTGTTTACATCTTGTTTGATGACCGAATGGTAACACTGATGATGCTGGAATTCTGTCACCACTTAGGCATCCATACCTGGAGCCTCATTTCGCAGTATAAAATAGTAAGATGGCCGCCACATGGATTGATCAGGGTAACACACCTTAAAATGTCAATATACAAGAAATAAGGGTATGCACAAACTGTGTATGATGACTTCTACAGCAACAAAACTGGATATATTGACAATAAAACCCTGGGACTAACTATCACAATGGAACCGATATCCTCAGCAAGTGGAGAGACCACTTACAGACGATATTCTGCCACTAATCTGGGCCGTTTTCAGCCATGGTGCATTGTTGAAAAAAACGTTCACCTGTAATTACTCAAGTTACAGTCAACTCACTGATTTTCCTGTTCAAAATTGGTGAAAAAAAATTGTCGAGTATGTAAGGCAATTAAAAATTCTTGAAACTGCAGTGAAACCAAACTACACACCATAAAATCATTACAACTAAGAGGTAGCCCCAGTTACTGTGTCATGCACTAGAGACCGAGCAGCAGGTGAGGAAGTGAGCATGTGTCAGGCCAAAAACGCAAACCGGGACACAAAAAGCCAGCATCTGGTGCAGGCTCAGGCTTTCTTTAAAATGTCTATTCTTGTGTCATTCCAGAGGATCACACAACAACACAATTTAAAGTACACGCTAGTGTCATATCAAGTACATGACAAAATATCTAGCAGGCATAACTAAAACATTAAAACAAGTGAGGTCCATCAAAAAACTGATCGTAAATGTGTCAAAGAAAGACTTCCAGGTAAAAAAAAAAAAAAAAAAAAACTAATTCAAAAATAGAGACAAAAAAATATCTGTCTGGCATGACTTCCTGAAAAAGTTCTCGCGCTCATGACAAGAAAGGTCAGTAGCGCCGACCGAAAGCTCCGCCCTGCATGCCGCCGCCCTGCATCAGCTGGTTCTGTCTGTTCAGGGCCCCGGACAGGGACTGGGACGTCCCCGAGGCCATGTAGCCCCCACGCCTGCTGACAGAGAACGTTAGTTAGTCAACGCTGCAACACACACACAAACATATCATGACCATTATGATCTTCTCGAGGGACTAATGCAGGCCTCTGAAATAGTTTCTGAACTCTTGAAGTTGTGAGCAGTAAAAAGCAGCAACAAGCGTTTCTCACCCTGCCATTCCCCCCCGTGCCATATGGCTCTGGCCTGGGACGGCTCCGTCTCGACCTGTGGATGAGGGAGACAAGAGTGTGATCCCAATTGCATTTGATATCAAACCAGCATATCTAAGTGTATATCTTAAGAGAGGAGAGAGCCTAATGTGCCTCAAAATGCAAAATATGACATACGGCGTCCATGCTGAGTGCCATTCAATGGTTCACCAGCTACACACAGAGGCATGGCTAATCTTACCTTGCCATGGTCTGTCTCCATCCATCTTCCTATTAGAGTCCCAGTCCCGGCCTCCTTCCCTGCCAGGCAAAACCAGAGAATTCCAATTCAGAAAAAAACAGATTAGCTTTGAATGTATATATATGAAGAATATGAATGTTGAGTCCTTGACAGGCAGGCTTGGTCCTGACCTGGGGTTAACACGTTTGTCATAGCCGCCGCTCCACCCGTCTCTATGTCTGTCCGAGCGGTCGGAGAAGTGCTGCAAGCAGACAACACATCCGTTTCAAGCCATTACGCACACACTCTGGAGGACATTTTCATTCTGTATTTCAATTCTGGACTGTTGCTGCACAGCAAGTCGAGGGTTCACCCTTACCTGTCCATCTCTGTCTCCGCCCGACCGCCTGTCCATGAGCATGTCGTCTTGGTAACGGCCGCGGTCCCGGTGGTCGAAGTCTTGATAGCGATCCTGGCGGCCAAAGTCTGAACGGCCGTAGCGGTCGTCCATGTTCATGCGTTTGTCGGGCCAGTCGTCTTTCCTGTGCGGGCAGAAACCGGGTCATCTCGAGTGGTGGTTGTCAGCTCTGGTGCGGAGCCTTCTGGCCTCGCGTGAGTTTTTACCTGCCGTCCATGTCGTACGGCCTCTTCATGGGGCGGCGGTCCTGCTCGAAGCGCAACTGCTCCTGCTGCCGTCGGATCTCGTCGCGCTCCCGCATGATCCTCTCCTGCTCGCGCCGCCTCTCGTACTCGATGCGCATCCGTTCTCGCTCCAGGAACTGGCGCTCCATCCGGTCGGCATCAAGACGCTGCTTTTCCGCCTGGGAGCAAAACCGTCAGTTTTTACTTGTTCACCAATACTACTCACAAATCATATCCCAGTTTGGCTGTCAGTTATGTTCACTGGACACTTTGTCGTCCCAGCTCAGAGAACGACAGACAAAAAGGCTGCATAATAATGGCCGACCGTACCTCCAACCAGTGCCTTTTCCGCATCAAGTGTTTGCGCTCCTCTCTCTCTCTGAAAATGCGGATGCGTTCTCGCTCTCGGTCTGGGCCACGGCTGTCACGATCGCTGCAAGACGCAACGGTCGCATCCAAAAAATAAACGACCAAGCAGAAAACTAGGAATAGGAATTCGCTAGTTCATTTTAGATAGAATAATAAAAAAAAAGCACAACCATGTGCTTACGTAAACCTTCGTCTCTCCACCTCCCGGATCTCTCTCTCCCTCTGTCGCTGCCTCTCTCTCTCCCTCTGCTCCTTGATCTGGTCGAAGGACAGGATGTCTTTCTGCTCCTTGCTGGTTGACTTGCGGTCGCGGCTCTTGGAGCTCTGGTGAAAGGAGAGACGAGGAATGGCTGTGACAGCGTCAAGAAACACCAACAGGTAGCGGCTGTGACATACGATGAACCTACTCGTTCTTTGCTTTTGGTTTTGACGCTGATGACAGGCTCCCCTTTGGACTTATCCATCACCACTGTCCTCTCATTTCGTCCTATCGGGTAGATAACATTAGTCAGTGAGGAAGACCATCTAGCGAGGCCTTAACTGCTTGAGTATGATGCCATACAGCACAGAGCAGAGGTCTGATCTCACCTGACTCACCTTTGCCGTCTTTCCCCTCACCCTCCGACTTATCGTCTTTACCATCAGATCTGTGGGGACATCGAAGGGACACACAGCAATGTGGTGAGAACTCGGCTATCTCGTCACGTGATGGCCTGTGGACAAACTTACTTCGAATCTGTGGAGTGTCTCCTGTCCCCAGACTTCTTATTGTCGTTCTTTTCTGCTGGCTTCTTTCCGGCGGGCTCGTTCTTAGCCTGCCGCACACAAACAGGATCAGGAGTCAATGTGACCTTGGAGTGTCTCGGTTAGCCAACCAGTCCCGCTTTCTCAAACCAAAAGTTAACGCTGAAGAAGGGTCGCTATGGCTGACGATTTAGAGACCGGGTACGACAGAATTACGGAGAATAGACAATTCATACCCGCTCCACGGAGATCATCCTGCCATGTAGCTCGGTCCTGTGGAGTTGGCTGATGCACTTGGTGGCCTCATCTGTGGAGGACATGGAGACGAAGCCGTAGCAGCGAGCGCCCGGGCTTTTGGCGTTGGTCACCACCTTGGCGCCAACGACCTGCAAGAAACGGCAAGGTGAGGCTGAAACTGGGGACAACAAGCAAAAGAAATACTTCCATTTCACACCTGACATCTACTGAGAGGACCCACACATTGACCTAAGATTGACATACACTGACCTTGCCAAACTTGCTGAAAAGGGCCTTCAGATCAGTCGCTCTGGTTGTGGACGAGAGACCGCTGACCCAGAGATTCTTGCTATTGCTCGCTGCAGCACTGCTTCCAGAAGCTGCGTGCACACACACACAAATTCGTGAGCAAACAACCAAAAAATCTAGAGAACAAAAGAGCTCTGAGCATATGAATGAGCGTGTGTGTACCCTTTTCCTCTTTTGGCTCCGCCTTGCCACTGCCATCCTCAGGGCTACAGAGAAAAAGAAACATACAAACGTAACTATGCTAAAGCGTCTGGGACCGCCGCTGACGCAAACTTCACACATCACGGACACGCGACATCTCGGCGGTGGAGTGAAACCCCTCGCGTTCCAGAGTGCGGTGACATCGCGGAGAATGTGTGGGACTACGCCCTGCCACGACCCCAGTATGCAACGCGCTAATTGGTCTGTTAAGCGGGACAGGTGAGAGAGGACAAATGAGACGGTCAAATGCGGAGAGCGTGGTTACCTTCAAGGGAGCGTCCATATTTGCTAGCACAAAGGAGCCAATGCAAAAGTGATAGCCATTTTGGTTTCTAGTAGACAGAAAGCAACAAACCTCTTGTTCTGATCATCGCCCTCTAGAGCAGAGGACTCTTTCACTGATGAGGACGAATCAGCGGCAGCTTGCTCTTCTGTCTTCTCTTCGTCCTCACCCTTCTTAGACCCCTTTTCTGAATCTGTCTCCCCGACGGTGCCCTGTTCGCTTACACTAACAGCCTGTGCGCTCTCATTCTCGGTCTCGACCGTCTCTTCTGGGACATTTTGCGCATCCCCACTGTCTGTGGCGTCAGTCTCCGTTACGTCCTTGTCACTCTCGGTATCCGCTGAGGCAGCCTTCTCAGATTGGGCACCACTGTCTTCCCCTCCGGCAGCGGCGGCTTCTTCTTCTTCGGGGGTCGTCTCCTGGCTCTGCTGGTGATCTTCATTAAGCGGCTCAGATAAACAAGACCCGGCTACTTTGTCATTTTCTACGGATTTAACAGGAATAGAATGGCACATAGTTTAATCACTTCGGAAACACAGCAATGGTTAACGAGGAACAGGCAGGGCCTGGATTAGGAACCTCATAACCCCTGGTCTGTGCTCTCAGAACTACTATGAAAACCATGAGGCAGAACCTAACGAGAGACTGGAAGAGAACCCAAAGGCTAGGGGCCACAACCAAGCCACAAGTGGCACCAAGAAAGTGTCTCAAGCTGAACCACATCACTGTGTTCACCTGCTCCAAAGCTGACAATGGGGTTCAGAGTCGAAGAGAGCCTCAAGATGAGCAGAGCAGAGTGGCGGCAGGGCTTTGTCGGCGAAGTCTTGTCTTCTGTCAACCTTCGCTTGATGAGTGTCCATTGTGTCGTGAAAAGAACTTCAGATCAAAAGTCCAATAGAGTCCAGTTCATTTGTCCATCAGTCTTTAAAAAGCGGTGAGGTGCTGAGTCTCCACAGTTCTTCTTTGTCTTGATCTTGAGGTGGCCACCTAGAAATGCTGCAACCTGCAACAGCTGAAACCTCCCTTGACCATAAACTGAATAGCTGCCCGTGTGCGTTCAGTTCTCAGCCACAGATTGTAACTGCAAAAACAGCTTCTGTGAAACATTTGACAGATATCCAATGTTTAAATTATCAATTGCGGTTAAATAACTTTCCACACAAAGGCAGCTATTCCCTTTGGGCTTCCAGTCTCCCTCCCTATTTGAATCTCACCTAGATTGCACTCCAAACTCAAAACTATGAAAAACGATTAAATAATTTCCCACTGTACCTGTCTCTTCTCTTGACTCATCTTCGTCGAGGTTCTGAACAAAAACAGGGATAAAAGTGTCATTGTGTAGGCACTTCAACAGTATCATGCATTTGTGAAGAGAGATACCTTGTCAGGCGAAGGACATAGCATGGCCTCATCTTTTTCAATGAATTCAAATTCATCCAACTCCTATGGCAGATGTGAGGGTAAAAAAAATTAAGATTTGCCAAATTGCGGGTCACAAATAAATATGTGAAGCAACCAAGGTTCCCACCTCTCCCACCCTGGCCTCGTCATCTGACTCATGAGCTACTTCGTTGTGTTCTTCATACAGCAGATTGCTGTCCTCAGTCTGAAACTTCCAGTAGTCATCCTCAGTTATTCCATTATCATTCTCTGTGTCATCCAGTACGTTCATATCCAGAATGTCCATTTCCTCCATGTTGTCCTGGAGTTCCTCCTAGTGGACAGAAAAATAAGTGGTGACAACAGCTCTGAAAAAAACTGGTGAAGTTACATATGCGGTATAATGTTGTGATGTTAGAGTGAAGAAACACATATAGGTCACAAAATTCACAAAAGAAACTTAAAGAGAAACTTACAGGGCCATCACGAGACTCTTCCATTGTACTGTCCTCTGTGTCACCATTGTCCTGCTTTATTTCTGGAAAGAAAAGACATACTATTAATTCTTGGTAGCATAATAACTGCAGAATCAATAAAAGGAGAAGAGCAAAAAGGTCAGGTGCAGATCAATGTAGCCTTGCATGATTGAACAACTTGTGATCCTTGATAAACGAATCTGAGATCAACTGGCATTAACAATGTATAACAGATCAAATCTGGACTTAACCCAAAATTAAGGGTAAGTGAGGAAACAGCTTTTACTCAAGTCTTCGCACCTTTAGCTGCAGCCCGTTTGGCAGAAGATTTCTTTGACGGGGTTTCCACTGCTATCTCCTCTGGATTGCCACCTTCTTCCTCAATTGCCTAGGAGACCAAATAGAGGAAGGCAGAAAATAACAGTAAAGGATATTAATGTTGGAGGTGTCGTAATTGTCATTAAACGCTGAGCAACCTGACGCTTAACTTGTCTGTCGGCAGGGGGCGCACTTTAAAGGCCTACATGTGCGAGAGCTCGCTTGCAGAACTACATGGCGTTAGCTGCGCATTTCAATATCACTGGTTTCACGCAGTGCAACAAGTTAACAAAAAAGTGAGTCATAAAATCATTTCTTCATATTGTTATGAGCAGTTACACACCTTTCTCAGGCGCTCGGTGAGGACGCTCTTCACCCCCGTAGTGTCCAGGTTGCGTTTCTTCAGCTCGGCCTTGAGGTCGATTACCCTCAGCTCCGAAAGTTTACGAACCTCGGCTGCCTCGGACACCTCCACGTCTGCCGAAGAGTCAGCCATTGCTGGAATTATTCCTAACGGCACAGCGCTGCTGCCGCTGTTAGTGTTTATTTGCTGGTAAGGGTGAAGGCACACACTTGCAAGACCGCTGCAAAATGGCGTTTGCTGAAAGCGCGGTGATGTCACGGCGCACGCGCAGTGTGATATTAGCGCAAAGATGAGTGGCACGTGTAGCATCACACACAAACATGGTGACGAGACGGTCCTATTTCCGCTTGACAGTCCCCGTTTTTGGTGACATGTCCCCGGTTAAAGCGGTCCCCGGTTGTGACACTTAAAGGGGGAAAATTACGCCAAGACTCGAACAGCAATTACTACGGTGGCCAGTAAACGCATCGCCAGAGCCAGAGAAGGGGTCTGTGACGTATCGTGAACGCAGCTCGTGGAAAATCCGGCAATTCCCTAAGATAACTTTATCAAAACTTCTCACTCTTTCTTCACATTAGCTGTGAATTACTTGCAGGCTTGGGGAAATATGTGTGATTTTCATGTCACAAATTTCTGTCCCCCTACACATCGACCACAAATCTTTAAGCCACAACAAAACTGATTTGCGATTGTATTTAACAACAGAAGA
This sequence comes from Carapus acus, assembly GCA_900312935.1. Classification (NCBI taxonomy): domain Eukaryota; kingdom Metazoa; phylum Chordata; class Actinopteri; order Ophidiiformes; family Carapidae; genus Carapus; species Carapus acus. Next base: position 10,662 of record OMPJ01010314.1, read on the forward strand.
TATTTGAAAATTCAGGTATCACACTACGGATATAACAGACACAAAGGACACATGTTATAAATAGTTTGACACTTTGAAAATGAATTGATTCCCCCAAGCAATGATAATGTACATACTGTATGTACGTATGATTTGATGAATGAATTACAGCAGAATGAAATTCACACGTTAGTAAACTTCTTCTACATGTCTTTCAGTGGCCAAGTGGCAAACTCCTGCTGGGGCCCACTGACTGATGAGCAACAAAGTCATTCAGCTCACTCTCCTCAGGCACACTGGCCACTCTGAGTGAAGCAGAGGCTGTAGCTTGAGATTTGTATGACCTAGAGGATGAGTTTGAATGAGTAGTCGCTGTTTCGGACGGCAGCAAATCTCCACCGAAGGCCCCTGCAGAGGAGGAAACCTCAGGCTCGCTGAGGGAGGAGTACGACGAGCAGGAGTCAAGTTGTCTGGAGGTCTGGAGGTTCAATTTCGAGACCAGTGGCTTTCCAACCGAGATTTGTTGCCTTTCTTCGATCTCCTCGTCCATGTTGGAATATTGGTAGTGGAGACACACAGTGAAGGCGAGCTCATTCTATGGAGAGGACAGGGGGCACAGGACATTCTTGAAAAAGTGAAAACTCCTGAGAAATATCCTTCTGCAGATTGACTCTTATTTCGGGAAAGCAAAGCAAAGTGGTGTAATGAGAGGAACATGTCTCTTAAGCCCCAAATCGAGGCAACATCTGTGAAACACATTTTATCCCAACCTTCAGCTGTTGCAGTCCACGTAGACGGGTATAGAGGTTAGGCGCCCCTGATGGGGGAGGAATTTTTTCAATCAACAACAGACTCCCTGCTTCAGCAAGACCCTGCTGGTTACTCCTCTTCAGATCCACACCAACTTCCTGCCAGTGTGTGAAACAAACGATGCAAAGATGAGCAAGAGCTGGACATCAGTTTTTCTCTGTTTCTCTGTGAAGACCAGACTTCCCCACCTTTTAACTAGAAAACTGCAACCTTAGAGCAAACAAACAAACAAACCTGGGGGAAGTCAGTGAGCTGGGCAGAGCAGGTTATGATTTCTGCAGGCTTCTCTACTATGCGAGTGTAGATGACCATGACGTTGGAGAACTCTGCAGCAAAGCCAAGCTGGACCTTCACCCCACAGTCAAAGTGCAGGGTTTGGCTTTCAGGTAGCACTGAGAAAAACACAGGTGTGTCTCTTACGCATCATGGAAACACATAAAGAAACACAATAAATACAACTTCTTACCATGAGCAACTGCCCACTGTTGGTTGCGAGCTGAAGAAGCTGTTGAAGAGCCTGAGTCCTGTATCTGGTCGGTGAGGGAACGTCTCTCCGACAAGTTGCTGCGTAACTCCAAGGCCTGTCGGCCCCGAGTGATGGCGCATCGGCCCATGTCTGGAGGAGAGCAATTACTTTGATGAGTTAACTGATCCCAAATGTCGGTACCTGCCTTGTACCTTGGTATAAACCCGACCACTACATTGGTTGGGATTTCATCAAGATTTTTTGCAAATTAAGGACCACATCTGAAACCAAACAGGCTAAACGGAGCAATGCTACGTAACAGAATGACGGAGACCCTCTTTACAAAGGTCCCACTCAGTGAAGGCATCATCTTACGTGGCCTCGGCAGTGTACATACCTTCACCCACTCGGTCGAGCATGACTGTGACCTTCTCGTCTTCACACACTCTCCGTTTCAGGAAGCTTATGAAGATCCCATTCGAAACACCTAATCGCTTGACTTCATAGGCCTCTGCGTCCACACACCTGCCCACAAAATCAGCAGAGGATCAAGAAGAGATTTTTACAGCAGATAACAAATGTTAGCACCTATTTATGGGGCGAAGGGGCTTACGTGGCATATCCAAACACTATATTTGCTGTCACCCTCAGCAATCCGGGCTGCACCATTACATCATCATATGGGTTTCTTCACCAACAACAACACACAAAAGAAAAACACATAATGAAAGAAATAGAAAAAACAGAACAGCTGAAGAACAGATTTCTAAATATCCAAATGAATTTCCCATGAAATGAGAAAAACTTACTGTACATTTTCCTTAACCATTCGTACTAGCAACACACCACAAAGCTACACAAAGGATACACAAAATGGACACAATAACAAATATCTGTGCTGATGATATTCACCTTTTGCGACACATATCGAGCAGAAAAACGTTGAGTCCGGTCTGTTTCTGCTGCATACTTGTGAGTACTTTCTGCACACACAGACAGTGCTCTGATGTGTGTGAGGCCGGTGCATCAATGGGAATCATAAAGCTGTTGCCAAAGTTCTCATAACCGTGACCGGCAAAGTACAGCAAACCTGTAAATATACAATATATCATTGGGATACTTTTTCAATATCGGCAGTCGTCTATATAGCATCGATCAGCGATTTCCAGACCAACCGTAGACTCCTTTATCGAGCAGCAGGAGGAACTCGGTAACGGCGCTGTGCATCTCCCGATAGGTCAGGTCGAGCAGCGAAACCACTTTGAAGTCCATTTGCCGTAGGAGATTGGCTAGCTCGTGCACGTCAGCCATTGGCGCACACAGCTCTTTGTGGTGCAGGTAGTTCATGTTGCCAATGAGGAGTGCAACTTTATCTGTGGCTGTGGAGAGGGAGACAGGCCATCTAAACTGTTCTTTGAGAAAAAAACCTGATTATGCATGTCATTGTGCCTGTATTTGACTACACACCAAAGAATTGCTTCGCAGTTGGGATTGCATTGGTCACTGAGCTGCTTGTTCTGCGGATCTCCTTTGAGTCTGTAGATGTGAATATAAACAAATCATATAGATGCAAGACGTTGTGTGATCCTGGATGTGGTTGGCTTGCTATTTCTATCTGTGATTGTGGTTATTATTCATGGCTTGGTGTATCAATGTGGTGCTCACACATAAACATATGTGGGAATTTCATTTTAGGTTTATTCAGACAGGTTGTAGGTGAATTTTATGATTTTTCCAGAATTGCCATGATAGTGGGTTGATATCTGTGGAGCTGCCAAACATATTTTCACTATGATATTGGAAAAAGAGTCATAGTGTCAATAAAGTATTCTTATTCTCATATGGTCATCCGGTTATTACACATCTGCTCGTAATTGAACAGGATCAAAGGGGAGAATATGGACGATCTGCAAACATTTCAGTTCCTCTGTCCTCTTCCCCATCATGACATAATTTACATGTGTTTAGTAAGACCTGAGACCAAAGCTGAAACAATACCTGGACTCCGGTCAACTTCCACCCAGGCAACATCCATGATAGAACTGGGGCCTTTGTGAAAATTAAAAAGAGGAACTTATTCAACCCTCTTAAACACACAAATGGCTGTCATGTTTGTAATTTGTTCCTAGTAGTGTTTGTGTATGCATTACTTTTGTGTTTGTATGTGTTTAATACCACCCATTGGTTAGGGGTTCCGGGTAAAGAGATCTAAACAGTGAATTTAGGACTAATGCATAATGGATGAAATAATTTAGCTGAGTCTCACCAACAGAAACTTTGGCTGTGTCCGTCCACTCATCATGATACAGATTGTACACCTTACAGCTGTACTCTCCTCTGTTTGCTGTGGTCACAGACGGGATCTATAGATAAATAAAAGTTAGAAAGGTCAACAAACGCACAGAGAGTACAGACACTACAATTACTGGCAGCTGCTGACCAGTTTCTCTTACAACAGTGTCAGTGGTAGTGGTACTGAATACACGTACCCTGAGTGAGTGTGTCCTGTGTTGTGGCAGGAGCTGCTGGTTGTGGTACCACTCATACTTGGCAGGGGGATTGGCCTCTGCAAGGCACTCCAGAAACAGGACGTCCCCCTCCGTTAGAGACTGCGACTGCGGCTGATGGGTGATATGCAGCCCGCTCCTTAAACCGGGGAACAGACTGTTGATGGACCCTGAGGACGGGTTTACCAAGACAAAGAAGTCACGCAGAAGCAAGGACAGGGGAGAGGGAGGAAGGGGAGAGTGGTGGGGTTGTACCTGGACAGGACTGTGATTTAGAGGGGATCAAGCGAACTTGGGCCCAATTGGAAAAGACGACGTTTTCTCCATGGTTGACCCTACAGATGTAGTGACCCTGGTGTTGTGGTCGCAAAGGGTGCAGAACCAGCTCTGCAGTGCTTCCTGTCTGATCCAAAACCTAAAGCAAAGATAAAAGGAATCCTACTGTATCTTACCACCAACCTGAGGAACCATGTGGTTCCATCCATTGGTCCATGCTGTCAGTTTTTAATACAAAATAAATCTTTGAAGAACCTCCTCTTTGCCTTTAAACCACTGGTAGCCAAGTCCAGGAGGACCAGAGGCTTGGCACGTCAGCACCACCCTGCCTCCCTCTGGGGCCTGCTGGGGCTGTGGCTGAACTGAGATCAGAATCTGCTCTGCCACTACCAGAAAGATATACACGCACAGTAAAAACTTTCATCTTGACAGCAGAAATGACCCCTCGTGGTTTATTCCTTGTTGTCAGGGAAGCACAGGAAATTCCTCTGTGACCACCCTTTAATGGCCTGTCAGACCATCATTCCATCTGCCCACCTGCACTAACAATAAACTGAGCTGCCTCCATGTGGTTGATCTTTCTCAGGCATTGGAGGAGGAAGTCCACAGGACAGGAACGATCAGCCAGACGAGCCAACAGGAGTCGTCCTGGGCTCCCAGAAGAACTCAGCACCTGAAGTGAGCAGCTGGTCAGCTCACCATCACTGTGGGTAGAGAAATCAGCCCACATGTGTCATACTTGCACTGTAGTACCATGTGTCATACCTCTTTCAGTTGCGCAGATCATCACCCAGACTTTGTTTGTGTACTCATGCACAACCTGAAGATCATCTCTGATGCACACGGTGAGACACTTACGGTAATCTTTATGGCAGTCCTTACAAGCAGCAAAAATTCTCAATGGGTAACGTATATTAGTTTGTCATTACAGAATATGAGCCAAACACCATGTCTGGGCATTGGACTCTAATAACAGCCTGTTAAAAGAATTTAAATTTTCAACATTTGTCCTCGTCTGAAAGAGAAGAAAAGCACACCTGCAGTGCAGATTGGGCCGCTCGGATACAGCGTGGGCGAGCTGCCTCCACCCGCAAGATGACTTATCCAGCATGCCAGCCAGGCGGCTCAGGGCGCTGTCACTCAGAAATGCTACGCTCAGCTGCTCCATATCACCTCGACATACATACACACATACAAAGCTCAAACAGTTTCTTTTGACATAAACCGATATGACACAAAAAAGAGACATCAATGTTACCTATATTAAGATTCACGCTCTTGTATATTAAAAATGATGTTCGTCAGAAACCATGGTATACAAAGCTAACCAGCTCGTTGGTGAAAAACAAAACCACAAAGTCACCACAGAAACCTTGGCGGAAATTCAGAAATTTCACTCCAAATTGAACTATGTGTAACTGAAGTGCAAATATACTGTAATCTGTGACCTGACACACATTCGTACGACTTACCAGCTTTATGAAAGCAGAGCTGTGATGGTGCGTGAGAGGGATTTCTCTGACAAGCTTGCCAAGTCTTTGTAATGATGTGGCTGTTATTTTCTCTTCTCGATTTGAATCTTATCTCAGTTCCTCATTTCTGATCCATCAGCATAAAACACTGTTTGACGTCATCAGCATGGCCACTGTACAAAATCTGTGGGACAAGCCAGTTCAAAATGACTCAGTAATGAGTGTTGTGGCTGCTTTCACAAAGACTAAGACAAAGTTAATGATCATTTATTTCAAATCCATGAAATAAAACAAACCAGAAAAAGACCACATGCAGTCAGATTTCAGTGATATCTTTTTATGTATGAAATACTCCACACCATACATACACACACAAAATGGCAAGCCCCATTTTCTCCTGGATAATCCACTCCTAATTTATTACACGATGAGCATTAACAAAGTTGGGATGTCATCGGGTGCCAGACTGTCCCAGACATCAGAAATCCACAGCAGGATTAATTTTCCAACGTTTATCCTGCCCATATCAGAGTATTTGTTTTGTGGATTGGGCAGGCTTCGCTTACGTGATGTAAAGCAGGCCTCCTCATGTTTTCATATATGAAACAGACAACAAGAACTGCATCTCAGATGCAGCAGAGGTGTTCGGCACATCTCCCTTTATACACAAATGTAGCATGGATGTTTGTCTCCAGAGCACTGTGCAGAGAACATGATAATATGATGATGGATGAATTTTGAGCAAAAGGGAGTGAAAGGCTGTCACTGGTTGAAAAAAACAAAGAAGAGAATTCTGTCCATTGAGCACGACCGTTAAATGCAGGCCTACAGCTTCTTTCCTTTACGTAATTTGTTGTTTCGCCAAATTACTTCCTTTCGCAGTCGGTTCCAGTATTCATTCGTGTCAGGTTCCAGGTCTTGCAGCGTGTTTACGTTGCCTAAATTCAGCTGAAACAGCCTGTGTGAATGGAAAAGCAGAAACATGGAGGCTTTTCCACTGCCAGTCACAAAACAAGTCTAGCGAAGACACTATTAATATTTGTGCGCATTCACACAATTTTTCAAGAGCGCACAACACAAAATAACGTGAGCAGAGAAATTCTGCTGCCAAAATACAAACAAATGAAGCCCAAATGTTACAAAATGCACACATCTCTTCAAATGTTGTCTTTACCATTCTGGATATTCCTCTTTAGGTTTTAGTTTGGGGTCGTCTCCTTCCTTCATGATGTTCACTCCTACTGCATAAGTGGTGAGCCTCTCTGGGTCTGTGCATACCTCGGGGCCTTTTGGCATCTCTTTAACCATGCCTTTGCCTTTCCCTTTGGCAGCTGATAGAAAAGGAAAATAATTTTAGTGTTTGAAATACAGTATGTTGATCGCTTGAGAAGGGTAACAACAATACATACCACTAACACACCCTATGTAACATCACTAGCAGAGGTACAACTCAATGCTGTTTGATCTGCGCTCTGCTTCTTGTGCTGTGTACTCACCAACTTTCTTAGCGTATCCGCTCCTCTGCTCAAGATTAAAAGTATTCCGCCTGCATAGAGGCGCTGTCACATTGACTGTGACGTATCTCGTCAGCGCCACTGTCCTGAATAAGATGCAGCCCGACATATTTATCTTAAAAGACAAGCCAGGGCACCATGCGATAACTTGACATTCATACTCAGCTCAACTTCCGCTTTCCTCTAGGTCGTGTTTTCTGTAAAATAACCTTTTTGACCATATTTACCGCCTCCTATGGACGGGGAGGCGAACTTCAGGTCCACCCGTCATACTTGTTACTCGACTTGTCCAGCAGGAGGCAGCACCCTCATCTTTGCATTCTGTGTTTAATAACAAAGTAGAAGAAGAGGAGGCAGCTTCATCAGCCTTAGAAGATGTCGGAATACGCTATGGCCCAGAAAAGTGCCCTGAAATTAAAAGGCGTTGGAGTGGTTTCATCCGGGAAAAAGTATGATTTCCGATTTCATTCGTGCCTGAGCAATATGTAATCGTTTAATATGAGAAGTTACATTTTGGCAGCGTTTCGCCACGTAACCGTCGTCAAATCTAGGCCATGCTAATGTTAGCATCACAGATAGTAGTGAGTTAGCCGTGTTTTTAAAGTAAATCTGTCGGTTGTAGACCAGAAATGAACATTTAATATAACAATGCCACAGACAATTTTGTGAATAAACCTCATTCAGGAGCCCCCCTTGCTATAGGAGCGATATACATTGTATTTGGACATGCCGTCAGATCATGCTGAGTGCACCCATCAGTGTTTTCTGTACAAGAGTTGTCTTCGTCACACACTCGTTGGATGTGTTATGCGTTAATCTCATTTATTCCGGGATTGCTGAGTGTGTTGATCAACTGGATTTCGGTCGTTAGGGTTAGGCAGTTGACCGCCCACCTGCAGCCTGGCCTGCCCGACGTTACTTCCCTTTTATGGAAGTCTTTCCTCGCCATTGTTGCTAATTGGGGATATGTTGGGTCCATCATACGGGTTTGTCCATCCCGTAGACCTTTACTGTTAACATGTTGAGGAGAACTTGCTACCTGCCCCACTTTGTGAGGTGCCTCGAGATAACTCCTGTTATGATTCGGCGCTTTACAAATTAAATTGACTTGACCTGTTATCTCCTGTTTACGTTGTTTTAGGAAGAAGAAGAAGGACAAAGAGAGCAAACAGCGCGCTGAGCAGCAGGCGCTCAGCACCCAGGAAGATGAGGGGAACCAGAAAAATTTCATGGACAACAGGACACCCGCACAAATTGCTTTTGATAAGATGCAGGAGAAAAGGGTAGGTGATTGGCATGTCATCTCCACTGGAATAATTTTTCAGATATAATAGTCAGGGGTTTAATGACTGAGGTTGGAATTTAGTGGAACAAGTTTAGAACGGGATACTTACCTGTCAAATTGAAATATTTGTGGCAATATTATTCTTCAGGGTGGTGGTAGGACATATTGACAGTCCAACAATGATGTGATTTTGATAGGTATGTGTACATTCAATATTTTCTGTCTTTTACAGCAAATGGAGAGAATTTTAAACAAAGCTTCAAAGACACACAAACACAGAGTTGAGGTGAGTTTGTCAGACCTTGTGTCCAACTCAATACTTCAAGCAGCCATTTGGCCCAAAGACTTGATTTTCAGGAAATGCTATTTCTCTTTGCTTCTAGGATTTCAACCGTCACCTGGACACACTGACTGAGCATTACGATATTCCCAAAGTCAGCTGGACCAAATAGACAGAGGATGTTCCCGTGTTTACTTTTTGTGCAAATATTTCTCTTTATGTGTACTTCCTTTGAGCTGACTTTGTATTTGAAGGACTCATTTGGATCTTTGGCTCTGTAATTTTTGTGGTATGATACGTATTTGAATAAAACCAGTAGCTCTTTCCTGCCTTTAAGTCTACTACTTCTGTGTGTGTTGTGGACAATGCGTTTTTCCAGTAATATTACAGATGTATGTTTGAGCCATAGCAATGTCACGAGGTCGTATAACAGGCACTGATTCAAGAGTGTGTGCAGATTATTCAATGAAATAGCTGTTCATACTGTGGCTCTTAACTCAATCAAACAAGTGAATGACTTTGAAATGTTTTATTTCAAAAACATTTAAGATCATGGGTGTGGATGCAACAATTGATTGGTTTCACTTTTAATACACAACATAAATTTACACAATAGTTAAAAATCTATTGTAAAAGAACTGCTTCACCATGCTTTTTTCTGATGATATTGTCAAAAAAGGTGTCATGTGCATTCTTATTGGCACGATTCAACTGGCTCACACTGGCTGCATGTGCTGTGCTGCCAAGGAAGGCAATGTTACTATAGTGTTATAGTGGCAGAAGTGCCAAGCAGGTGATTTTTGTATGACTTGTAGAAGTTTGTTGAGTCTACAGATCGGTAGTGTAGAGGCGGCAACAAGAATGATCTGGCAGGTAATCAAAACAATGACTTGGTCATCTGCAGAGTTTGCCAGGAGGGAGTAACGGTTCCAACACATCAAATGATAGAGCACAGTCAGATCAATATGACACCATAGCAGAGAGATCACAATGGTGAGGTAGATGGAAATACATATCGGAACTGTAAATTGCGTTGAAGCCAATACTGTGAACCTCGTTCTCTTTTATTTCTGATTTTATCTTTAATATGCAATTGTTGGATTACACAGTTAATCCTCTTGACAATGTATGATGTGCTGAGGTTTCAAAAGACGGCAATAAATATTTTTTTTCTTAAGAGTGCTCATGTGGTTTTAGACACTGCACTGATGTGCAATTAATGCACAACTGACAATCGTGAAACCATAATTAGACTCAGACAATTGTAGAAACTCTCAACTGTTGCATCCTTAACCATGTGCAAGTTAGCTCATAAAATATGTCATGGAGGACAAAAAGATGACGGCATTTCCTGCATTTATGTGCCATTGACGTTCCCAGTTCACTTAGGCCCCAGCATGTCACTCGGCTTCACCCACTGGTCAAACTGCTCCTCGGTCAGGTAGCCCAGCTCCACCGCCACAGCCTTCAGCGTGGAGCCCTTCTTGTGGGCGGTCTTGGCGATCATGGCGGCTTTGTCGTATCCGATGTGCGGATTGAGCGCTGTGACCAACATGAGGGACTCATTCATAAGCTTGTTGATTCTCTCCGTGTTGGCCTCGATTCCCACCACACAATTATTGGTGAAGGACACAGAGGCATCTCCCAGGAGCCGGGCGGAGTTGAGAACGTTTTTGACCATCATCGGCTTAAAGACGTTGAGCTCAAAGTGTCCGTTGCTTCCCCCGATTGTCACCGCCACGTGGTTCCCCATCACCTGGGCTGCCACCATGGTCATGGCCTCACACTGGGTGGGATTCACCTTTCCGGGCATGATGCTACTCCCTGGCTCATTTTCAGGGAGGATGAGCTCCCCAAGGCCAGAACGAGGTCCCGACCCCAGAAATCGGATGTCATTGGCGATCTTCATCATGCTGACGGCGACTGTGTTCAGAGCTCCACTCAGCTCCACCAAAGCATCATGGGCTGCCAGCGCTTCAAACTTATTGGGTGCAGTAATAAACGGCAGACCTGTGAGAGACGAAACCGTGGCGGCCACTTTCTCGGCGAAACCGATGCGGGTGTTGAGTCCCGTGCCGACGGCGGTGCCCCCTGCTGCCAGCTCGTACACTCTGGGCATGGCGGCCTTCACTCTCTCGATGCTATACTTCACCTGCTGCACGTAGCCGCCAAACTCCTGACCCAAAGAGAGGGGCACCGCGTCTTGTGTATGCGTGCGGCCGATCTTGATGATATCCTTGAATTCCTCGGCTTTGGCTGCAAGAGCATCGTGCAGAGTCTGAAGGCCGGGCAAGAGGACATGATGGACTTCTGTGGCAGCGGCGATGTGCATGGCGGTGGGGAAGGTATCATTTGAACTTTGGCTTTTATTGACATGGTCATTGGGGTGGACTGGATCTTTGGAACCTAGTTTTCCTCCCAGGATCTCAATGGCTCTGTTGCTGATGACTTCATTGACGTTCATGTTGGTCTGGGTTCCAGAGCCTGTCTGCCACACCACCAATGGGAAATGGTCGTCCAGCTTACCTGCTGAAACCTCATCTGCGGCCTGAACGATCGCATCTGCAATCTTCGGTTCGAGGCCGTACTCCTTGTTAACCTCTGCAGCTGCTTTCTTCAGAATACCGAAGGCCTTGATCACTTGGATGGGCATTCGTTCAGATGGCCCGCCGATCTTGAAGTTCATAGTCGATCTGACGGTCTGGGCGCCGTAGTACTTGTCAGCTGGCACTTTTAGCTCCCCAAACGTGTCCCGCTCAATCCTGAAGTCCGAGCTCGCCATTCTGGACGTCGAGAGGAGGAGTTTGGGGTTGACGTGGTGCCTTTGCAGGGACAGGAGGGTGCAGTTAAACTGCTGGACGCTTCGGAAAGAGCGGAACATGGCTTCGTTTTAGCTTAGAGGTGAATCGGGAGGGAGGTCAATGTAGCGTTATACACTGTGTCTTATCATTGGTTACATCAGGGAACTGATATTACACACAGCCAATCATAGCAGGGAAGAGGATGACTTTTCCGCTCCTATTGTCCAATGAGATGGGCTGTGGCGCACACGCCTTATCCGGGTGCGTGAAGTGTCCATAATGTTAAGCGGCATTGTTTCCGGCGCGGGGCCTTCATTCAAATATCTGACAAGAATAAAACATTACAACCTGGTCCTGAATGCATTCACCTACCTGCCAATCGTCTTTTTATTGTGTTCGTTTTAGATACCTCTGGTGTTAATTGTCCACCAAATTAAAACTGTACGTGGCACAATTCAGCACCTTAGTTTCATTGCGCAATGCAATTGCTTTAATGACAATAGTAATAATCTTTGACAAACAAACAAAGATTCCTGATCCCTGGAGCATATGAATTACAGTGCAATATGAGGCGCATTCTTGCCAATGAGACAAGAGATACCGTCCAGTAAACCCTTCCACACTCACATCCTACATACTGGCATCCTCTCACTTCATCATCGCTGCCACGTTTTTACATTTCATTGCCACGATTTTGGTTTTATTTTTGCTGCTATTATCTATAAATGTCCTACACTCTATATGTTCCTATATACTTCTTCTGTATAGAGATTCTCCTTTTCTTTTTCCTTCTTTCTCCCCTTTTGCACCGGAGGTCAGCACTTAAATTACATTACACAATGCAAGTTGCTGTAATGACAATAAAAGATTACTGATTTCTGTGAGTAAGAAAACACCATGTGACAAAAAGTTCTCATTTTCACATTGGGCTTGGATGAGAATAAATAATAATCATAATAATACTAAGGCCACAATGCTAAATTCTATATTGTATCTCAAGAATGATAATAATAAACAATTACATAAATTTAAATCCTTTACTCTGAAGGCGCAGGAAACTGTATTCCCGGAAGTGTTTTGCATTTACGTTTATTTTCTCGCCGCTGTGTCTTCTCGCGGTAGCATCCGTGCGCTGTTAGCTAGAAGCTAACTCCATCGTTTTCAGGTCTGGTGGTACCCTGAAACCACCACAAACCCACAGACACTGAGAGGCCACGCAACCGAAAACGCTTCCAGTCCAGGCTGCAAAGAGGACCGGGACAATGCCGCACAACTTCCAGCCCGGAGACCTGGTCTTCGCGAAAATGAAGGGGTACCCCCACTGGCCTGCCCGGGTAAGTAACATTAGCGGTGGCCGGAGAGGAGGAGGCGGAGGAGGAGAGGTGGGCTGCTCCGCACCGATCGGGCACAGGGAGCTCCTGTGTCCGTGCCCACAGCCCGGAGCGCGGGCACGCAGCGCAGTGGCTAACAGGCGGGCGCAGTGCCGAGCTTCTACCTGCCCTGCTGTGGTTTACAGGCCTCTAATTTGCATGGGATGATGTTGGCCTGTTGTACACATTGAGGTGCATCAGTGAGGCGGGCGGTCAATCTCGCTGCTCTGTGGCCAACGCATGCAATATAGCCGTTATGTCCCCCGCCCCCGTTTGCTTAGGAATTATACGTTAACCCCGCTGTATTTGCAGCCTATGAGCGGTTGTTGCGCAGGCTAACTAAATATTTGTATTGTGAATAAACAGCAGCCAGAGGCTCTATTTGAGAGGTGTGAATCTCGGCACAGTTTATGCGTGTTGCAATGCTTATTCCCTCCTCCACCTGAGTCCGATTGCAAACTGTGCTTGTCCACAGATCGAGGATGTGGCTGATGGAGCAGTCAAACCACCTCCTAATAAGATACCCATTTTCTTCTTTGGGACACATGAAACGTAAGCATGATATTATTTCCTCATTCACTGAGATTGTTTAGAGTGCGGTGACTGTAATTACGGATTACAAGTGGGAATTGCCCAATCCACAAAATGTAAATGAACACAATTATTAAGATCCTGGAACTATGTTTGCTACTGTGCGACTTGACACGAGATTTGTATTTACCCACAAAGCCTCAGATTCACAGTATAGATTGTTTATTTACGGATTCGCCGATGATGCGATTGACTCGGCATCATGCTCACTAAGTAGAGGGGTGCCACTTGCGCTACATCATTTCTCCACTAGAGGTCGCAATCTACTATCTTGTTTTGTTGCCAGTCAGGCGGTTTCAATTGAAACAAATTTGATTTGTTCGTTATTGAAATTTGGTCATATTTCAAACTACTGCAGTCAGGTACTTTGATGTCAACAATACAATTGTTTGCTCTAATGTTTAACTGTTGTCCGTCCTGTTCTCGGCAGTGCCTTTCTTGCAGCAAAGGACCTGTTTGCTTATGAAAAATACAGAGATCGCTATGGGAAACCTAACAAAAGGAAGGGATTTAATGAAGGTTTATGGGAAATCCAGAACAACCCACATGCCTCTTACAGTGCACCACCTGTGGTAAGTTTGCTGCTGTTATACTGCTTTTTTTTTATCCCCAAGCAAGGTATGCATGTTTATTTAGTACAGTGTAATGATTAAATAAGTAAACTTGTCAAAGCAGATTTGCCTCATATTTTTATCTTTTCTCATGTACAACAATGTAGTAATAAGAAAAATACAGGTAGAACCTGTTGTTACACATTCCATGTAAATAGTTTCTTATTGTGACATGATAGACGAGACTTTACAAAGTGCTTACTGAAATGTCTCTTAATCTGTTTGCATATTTATCAAGTATATGTAACATGGCATATTATCTCATAAGCTGATTGTAAACTTTGTATGCCACGCTGGGCATTCTGTGACAAAACCGCATTAATATTTCATTACAATTTGTCGGCAGCCGGCCAGCTCATCTGACAGTGAGGGCAATAACGCTGAGGGTGGGGCCAGTGAGGAGCAAGACGACGACGACGACGAGGCCCCCGTTCCTCAGAAAGCAGACTCCGGAAGTGAAATAGACTCAGATTCGGGGAGTGAAGACAGAAGACTGGGTGGCGGTGGAGGTGGAGGAGGAGGAGGCGGCGGGGGCGGGGTGAAGAGGAAGCCACCAGCTGCTAAGGTAAATCTGCACACATCCAAATTCACCAGTCTTGACCTGGAGGTGGTGAAGAGCTCTCTGACATTTCTGACTGCGAGTTGAGGACGAGGAGTTTTGTGAATGTTTTTTGCCTCCTTCCCCAGCGGCCTCCTCCACAAAAAAAGGCACGCGGCTCATCCAGTGACCGAGACGAAGAGGACAGCGGGTCCCCCTCTGAATCAGATCCCACCCCGTCAGAGTCAGACTCTGGCAAAAACAGCGACCAGGTCACTAAATCAATATGCCCACACGCACGCGCACACACAAACACACACTTGTAAACTGATAAACAAGACACTGTCAACAATATTGGACTTCCACGTACAAGATTCACCCTTTTTCTCATCTATTTGTTGTTGTTTGCACTGGCAGGACTTCACCCCAGAGAAGAAATCTGTGGGACGGCCTGGAAAGAAACCAGGACCCAGAGGGAAGAAAAAGGTGAAATACAACCATCACAACAATACACATGAAATCATATGGGTTGTGTTTACCGACGAAGACCATCAACGTCTTGTTTTGCTTTTGGATGCAGCAAAAAGCTTCATCCGACTCAGATTCAGAGTCGGGCTCAGAGAAGAAACCAGCAGACAGCGATTCAGAGGACGATAAGCCTCGGCCCGCTCTCTCCGGCTCAGAATCCCAGTCGGCATCCAAATCGGACTCAGATTCAGACCCACGTCCTCGAAAGGGCCCTCAGCCTCGCAAGAAAGGTGAAGTTTATGCCTTTTTGTTCTTGAGAAATCGAGACATTACTACAAGCTCTACATGTGGGTGTCCAACACCGAGTAATTGTAACAGTATACCTGTGTCTTTCCGTGCTGCCACCCTCACAGAGAAGCCGCCATCGAAGCCTCGTGCACGGAAACCCAAACCGGCTCCTTCAAAAAGAGCACCGACGTCATCATCCGACAGCGACAGGTCCGGATCTTTGTGTAACGTTGGAGTCGCACCCAACAAATTGTCACAAATGCCAATCAACTTGAGGCATAACCCTGTTCGCCGTCTTCACAGCGACAGTGAACCCGACCGCATCAGTGAATGGAAGAAACGAGACGAGGAGCGCCGCCGAGAGCTAGAAGAGCGGCGGAAAAAGGAGGAGGCGGACGAGCTCCGTCGGCTACGCGAGCGGGAGAAGGAGGAGGACGAGAAGAAGAAAAAGGAGAAGAACAAGGTGAAGAAGGACAGCGACAGCAGCAGCAGCTCGGACGAAGGCATCGACGATCACCCGCTGAAGAAGTCAAAGAAGCCTCCGCCACCCCCCATCCCAGCACCCTCTGACTCTGACTCCCCACCACCAACAGAGGTAAGGATCGTTTTAAATGTCAAGATTCCTCTCAAGGCATCAAAACAACAACAAGCAACAACACTATTTCTGTCAATTGTTTAACGGTGTATTTTATTTTGAAAAGTCAAAGAAACCTCCCAAGAGGCCTGATAGCCAGAAGAAAGTGAGAGTAAAGAAGGAGAGGGAGAAAAAAGACAAGAAGGAAAAGGAGAGGAAAGCCAGACAGTTAGAGGAGAAGTCTCGGTCAAGGTAAGGCCGTGCGGCGTGTAGGATTATGAGGCCTGCATTAAACTTGAATGCGCCCGGATCACATTGTCGCATCCCTGAACAGGTCCAAGCCGGAGAAACGCAGGCCTGAGAGGCCCCAGGAGAAGAAGGTGGAGAAGAAAAAAGGTTTGTCCCCACATTCAACTCCGCACAAAAACAGAAATGCATTTGGTTGCGGAGGTCCAAATGCATTGACTTCTCCTTCGTGTCTCCAAATTCAGAGCCCTCACCAGAGGAAAAACTACAGAAACTCCACACGGATATTAAATTTGCACTAAAGGTGGACAATCCTGTAAGTGTCCTCTGAAAATAGATGTGCAGAGTTTCCACACAGCAGTTTTTGTCCCCCCACCTCCTTCTGTGAAAGGCCTCTGTTGTCATCACATGCTGTGTGTCACCTAGGACATAGAGCGATGTCTACAAGCCTTGGCAGAGCTGGAAGCTGTGCCCGTCACCAGCCAAATCCTGCACAAGAATGCCGAAGTCATCGCCACGTTAAAAAAGGTCTGCAGATCTCTCGCAAACCCAAATATGAGGGATCACGTGCACGACAGTTGCCCTCAGCTCATATATGTTTTATCGCCCGTACAGATTCGGCGGTATAAAGCCAGCGCGGCAGTCATGGAAAAAGCGAGCGAGGTTTACAACAAGCTGAAACTTCGCTTTGTGGGCAAGACGGAGACACCGTCCAAACCCAAAACGGACACCAAGCACGGGGAGGAGGACGGAAAGGAGTCTCAGAACACAGATAACTCTTGTAAATGACTTTAGATCATTTAAGTCTGACAATCTTAATGAGCGGTCCTGATTCATCATCAGTTTGAAATGAATATTTCTAAATGTCTGTGTCCTTGTCTAGATTCTACACCTGTCAATGGGGATTCGGAGGAGAAGAAAGAGGCGATGGAGATGGACGAAAAGCCAAAGTCACCGGCTTCACAGGAGACTAATGAGCACACAGCCTTGAGCCCAAACAGGTCAGCATGCCCTCTACAGTAGAAAAATGCCTCACTTAAATCAGCACCGCCCAGAGCCAAATGTGTCACATCTACGCAGCTGGACGGTTGACGTCCTCGTAGCAATGCTCACAACTCTGCTTTTGCCTTCCCCAGACGCAGTCCAGTCAGCCCCGCTGACCAAAGGATGCACACGTACGACGACACACACAACAACATGTCTGCTGACACTAAGCCGCCTCCTGTAGAGAGCTGAAT
>OMPJ01010315.1:0-18179 GCA_900312935.1 Carapus acus
CACACACTTACTCTCAATCAAACAGAGTCACGTTTGAAAAGTTTTTCTCATTTCACGATGAAACAAGAAATGGGAAGTCAATTCCCTGCAAAGTATAATGAACCTTCATGGTGTCTGTCAGTCATACTCGTACACAGACACACACACACACACACAAGTTGATGTGTAACCACTGGTGTGGAACGTGCACTTATATCAGGGGGACAGATATGTGAGCCTGAGAGAAAATTACATTTCCCTTTTTCTCTCTATTTAAGGTGCTTCTTTTGATACATCATGTTCCTTTGTTGTTGTGGAGGGGCCACATGTGTGTGTTACCTTGTGCCTTACGTAGACATAACGGCACAAATTTAAGCCCATCACATTGAAATATGGAATTACAGGAGTACATGATTTCATCACGGAGATGATTTCATGCTTGTTTGCCTCATCATTCTTATCAGTCTCATTCCATTTTTTTCAGCTCAATCCTCCCATCTCTTTCTCCCCCCTCTCTTTCTCTGATGCTCAATCTCATTATCTCCCTTTGTGTCTCCCTCCGTCTCTCTCCAGTACCAGGCCCACCTGTCAGAGTGACGTTCCCTGATGTTCGGTTGACATCAGCTAGAGTCGTTTGGCAACCACCAACCAAGCCAAACGGAATCTTGCTAGGTACACTAATACAATGCATGTATTCAAGATGTAAATGTAAATTTTGATTGCTTTAGTTCAGGCATGAAAGCAGTCACTGTCACACTTAATGGTTGTGGGTTCAAACCTAGGTTTGTCCTCTCAGAGTCCAACATGGAGGTGTCCTAACCTAGGCACATAAGCTCTAGCTCCTCCCTGCCACTTCACTCAGCAGCCATCTTCTCGAGTGTTTCCCTTAGCTAGAATAAAGCATTTCACAATTCAAAAACTGTCTCTACCCAAGAGCTTATGTGTGTCACTGGTCATGCTCAGGATATGCACTAGCATCGTTGCAAAACACCTTTACTAATTCAGAGACTTATCTTTTTTACAGCATCTTTTGTTAAGATGACTACATAGTACAGGGTTCCACAAGGCAAAGACAAATGAAGGAAAATAGTTGACTGGAGAAGACAAACCAATTGAGAAAATGTTTAGGAGAATATTTGTGGGGATGTGTGTGTATAGGATCTGTGTGTATTTGTCCTTTCACAAGGGGAGGGGTCACAAAGGACAGTGCGAGTGATGTGTGACTCTGTCAGAGGGGGAGGAAATCTAGTGTGACACGTCTCTGTGACAGGACAAAATGGGAGAGCCAATCCCTCTCTCCGTTGTACATACACACACAAGCAAGCTCCAACTGTGTCCTTGCAGTGTTTGAACCATTCATGTGTTCCGATGTGCACATGTGTTTATGATGGCACACATATCTCCAGCTGTCATTACTGCCAGGTTCACCTTCACTGCAATTTTGACCCATGGCCCACTTACAGAGAAATGAAGGCCAGTTTTCCCTGTTCTCAAACAGCCGCTCACAAGTTGACACAGAGTAGCATGTTACCTGTGGTTGATTTTTAGTATATTAATCGATATACTGCTTATGCTCAGGAATATCCCAGTGGAGAGTTCAGCCAGCAGCAAAAGCACGCAGTCTTGCTGGAAGGCTGTTCCAGTGAGAGTCTCCAGAGGAGCAAGACAATAAAAAAATACCAGCTGGTCTCCTTTATTTCCCGAAAAGCTCTCTGAGGACACAAGCCGCAGGACACTAAGTCATTGAGCGTGGTCATGCTGTAGAAGTTGCATGGAGCACGTAGCTTCAACGGAAGCTTTATTGCTGGGATGTATTCGGTGCGCCGCAGCCTGCTGCAATTGCAGCACAAAAACCATGCGCAAGCCCAAGGTATGGTGCTCTCTGCCCACAGGTGCACAAAGGAATTAGAAACAGAGAGAATACAATGCTTTTATTGTCATTGTGCAGTACTACAAATAATTATGGCACAACAAAATTAAAAAGAAAGTATGTGGAGTTCTTTGGATTGGAAGTCCATTGTCTAGCCGGGTGAGGGAATGGAAGGAATGGGAGTCTGCGTTCTAACCATTAGGCCACCTTGTCATGGCCTAATGGATCATCAGGACAACCTCGGTATCAGACTATGGTAATGTCTTAGTAGTATTGAACTGAGCTTAATCCCCGGCTGTTGACCACTTTGTGTAGGAGTGACAGGATTTGTGTTTTTGCTGTTATCCAGTAATCAAAATTTACGATGAAATTATAAACAGATAAAATTCCGATGAAATAAAAACAGATCTGGAAGTTTCTTGTTGCGGATTTTCAAGATGACACTGCTTTAGCAAACTAATCATATCTACATCATCTACATCTCTCCCTGTGTGCATGTGTGCATGCGTGTGTGTGTGAGGTGTGAGAAACAATCTCTATGAGGCCACTGGCCCATGGAAAGCTTGTTTGAGCAAGGTGGTTATCCAAGAGTGTGTGTGCATGTGCAAGCAAGTATGTGTATGAGAGTGTGTGATAGGTGTTATTCCACGGCCTGTTGCACACAGTCTGTTGCACACAAGACGGTTGATGACATTAGTGTACACATTGGATCATAGGGACACAGAGGAGGTTATATGTTAATCTGTGTGTAAGCGTGTTTGCTCATATCTGTGTGTTTGTGTATATCAGTGATTTCTCAGGCAGCACCAAATAAAAGGAACAGAAATTGAGAAATTAGAGCAGAGGAGGGGCTAAGCTATTTTGTGTGTGTCTGCGTCTGTGTTTACATTGTGTGTTAAGCTGTATTTACCACATGCTAGTCAAAAACAACCCAATTGTCCAAACCTTAGCACAAAGAATTGATGGATCTTTTTGTCTCTTTCCAGGCTATCAGATCTCATACTGCCTGGATGGCAGGGATCCTCAGCATTGGATCACAGTGGAGGTGGGGTCCAATGCTCGCCAGTTCACCGTCACAGGTCTGACGGCGGAGCAGTCCTATGTATTCAAACTGGCTGCTCGTACTGCTGTTGGCTGGGGCAAAGAGCAGCAAGCTGTGGTGGTGACCACTGAGCGCAGAGGTAGGTAACTCCTATACAAACATCATTCAACCATTGAGAGCAACGTGCTAAACTGGATGGCCACAGCAGTTTATTTTAGTGTAGCAATGCCTCAGAAACATGCTAAATTCATCTTACATGATTGGACATTTGGTTTAGAGAAATTATATATTGCTAATGGGATTGAACTGCCAAACATGCACCGGCTTTTAGCAACGGAGCCGTGCACAAAGATCTATTTGAAAGCCGATGACTTGGCCCCTCCGTTTGCAGCAGCTCATGCCTCTTTGGAATTGTTGACAGGAGCTTTTTGATATGCCACGGCTTTTAGATGTTAGATGAATGTTCAGATGCTTTGTTAACCAAATGAACAGGGCTGTCTGACGGGGCAAACGAATGTGTTCAAACTGAACAGAAGTTGTAGAAATGAAATCATGGCATCAATTCTTTAAGTATTCAATCAAAGGGAGTAACCTCAGAGATGTTGAACGTGCTCATAAAACCTATCAACACCACATATTAACATGTGCAAAAAAATTTTAAAGAATGAACACGTAAATTAACATTTATATGCAAATGTACTGACACAAATGGGTATTTTACAAATGAATATGACAGTATATATGTATTGCACAGTGCCTAGTGTCACAAAAGCCAGTGGCGGTTAACAGGGCAGACTCAGGTGACTTGGCTGCAGATGGCAGGATCCCCTGCCAGCTCTGCCTGGACAATCGGACTGCAGTAACACGGAGCTTATGGTCGCCACAAAGGCAAAATTAATGATTTATTTGATAGTTAAAACAGCCAGTGCTTTGCCAAAGGGGAAACTTTGTCCATGTGATTATGGTGGGTGGAAAGGTTTGAAAGCTATGTGGGAACGGTTAATTGTGAAGGATGTTTAGATATTAGAATCAGAAAAATTTTGTATTGATCCAGTGGAAACAGTATTTTGCAAAATACACAGAATATCTGAGGTACGGGGGGGGACAAGGTCTACAATAGTAAATCAATTGATGGGTGGGTGACATGTAAGGTAAGTTGGCGAAACTGGAGTGACAAGTGTAGAGGGGTGATCGCCGTCTCACCTTAAAGCCCTGCACTGATCAGCTGTCTTTAGTGCTCTCAGCATCTTCAAAACCTCAGACCAAGTCCAAAACCAAGACCTCAACAATTGTCCCTGTCCCAAAGAAGCCAAGGACCACAGGACTTGCCGAGTACAGACCCTGGCCCTGACCCCTATGATTATAACGTGCCTTTGCGTGCCTTGTGCTCTCAGACCTGAGGGGCATCTTGACTACCTGCAACCTGCCTTCCCTTCAAGGCCTGTACTCCTCCAAGACTCTTAAGATGGGCTGCAAAGACCATAGCCAACTCCTACCACACCAGAAACAAACACTGTGAGACCCTCCCCTTGAGGTTATGGGGAAGCAAGCCTCTTGACAATTAAAAAACCCTTTTCTCCTTCTGCCAAACTCTGACACTGTTCACAGACTCTCTAAACACCCAGCACGCTAGCCATAGCTTCTTGCTATGTATGTAAATATATACAGTCAGATGTTTGCAAATGTACATGGTGTTAAGTATTATTCCATTTTCTCTATTCACACCAATATACCAAGACAAATTCCTCTCATGTGTTACAATGTACCTGCCAATAAAACTACCATTGTGGATGTGGGGCTTAGATGGCAGAATTAGGAGTTCAGAGTGAGAACAGCCTGAGGAATAAAAGCCCCGATCCTCCGCTCGGTCCTGCAGGCTGGGCTGCAAAACTTGTGGTTAGAAGGAGTTTTGTTATTTGTGCGATTATTCCTCAGTCCCTTAAGCAATTATTCTGCTTGTTATGTATGACAGTAACAGGAGACAAATTGTATACATTTGGATCATCACAAACATTTAAATTGTCCTCAAATCCCATAATTATATTAACATCTGCAAATTAGAGTAGATTAAGCAGGCAGAGATTTCTAGGTTTATGATCTCATTGGTTCTGCCCAGAATTATAATAGGGGGTTACTATATCACTTGGTTTTTAAAGGGCAGTAAGTGATTAGAAATTCTATCCAGGGAGCACAGTAAGAAGAGTTCACTAGATACTATGTGAAATATCACAGGGCAAATAATGGCTTTCCTTTTACCTTTTTGAATTTGAATATCTCTTGTCAACACATGAGGCTTATCA
Source organism: Carapus acus (assembly GCA_900312935.1). Classification (NCBI taxonomy): domain Eukaryota; kingdom Metazoa; phylum Chordata; class Actinopteri; order Ophidiiformes; family Carapidae; genus Carapus; species Carapus acus. Next base: position 5,192 of record OMPJ01010315.1, read on the forward strand.
GTCTCTCTCACCAAATGTCTTGCAACGCTGACCATTTCATTATTTGACCATTTCATCCTTTGTTGTTTAATGGGTGAAAAAGCGTAAGTAAGAGGAAAGAGAACAAGATTGGCAGTGTGCAGAAATGCTAGCTGATTGGGAGTGTTTTCTTTTCTTTCTCTTTAAGGAGAGAGAGCAGGTGATCAAATGAGGTTTTACAGCAAGGAAATCTCTGCGCTGAAAAGTGCAATTATCCGGTCAGCATCCTGCAATTATGATAACTCGGGGTTACAAAAACACAAAAATTGAAAGTTGTCTATGTTTTGAATTAGGATCTAAAATTCCGATAATTTTATACTGCAGAATCCAAAAATATTATGCTAATTTGACTTAAAAAAATGTATTACATTTTTAAGATATTAGAAGTTGAATTTTGTTAATATTTCTTATCCAAAAAAGGCGGTAGGGGAAAGAAAGTTGTTTTCCAACAGGACCCCTTAATCAAATGAAGGAATCTTCTGGTAGCAGGACGTTCTCTGAAGTCATTCCAAATGAATTTCATGAGAGTGAGCAACACGAGGACGTGCTGATTCAAGTTCAGGATACTTGAGGCTGCTTCAATTCTTTCTGTTCATCCAAGTCACATTGGTAGCACAGAGGTAGCAGTCAGTGACATGGTTTGTTGTCCATACCATGGGAATTCCAAACTTCAGTCAACTACTTGAATAACGTCAGTAGCGTCATCATCACATCAGCACTGTCATCAGATGGGTATCTTTCCAATAGAGTCTCTTGTTTTCATGATCCACTTCTGCAGTGCAATGGTGTCCTTTCATTCTGAGCCAAACAGGAGATACCAACACTCCTTCAAGATAGGTAAAAAATGCGGCATCCAGGTGCGGAGCAAGCAAACACGTCCGCCTCGGGGGCGCCATGTTGCTATGTCAGATAAATGATGCGTGCATGCATGCGTGCTTGTGTGACTTTGTGTGCACAACACAAAGCAAATTACATTCCTGAACAGGAGCTCCGCCCAGACATTAAGACACAAAAATAGGGAGAGGAATATAATTGCATCAAATCATTAGCAAAAATGTGGAATGAAGGAATGCAGGCCTGCTTGTGTGTCATGTAAGTCAGCACGTGAAGGCAGCTTAATTAAACCTCAGGGAGAATCAATAATTCTTTTGTTGCCCAGCTCACTCAATTACCTGGTGCTACTGAAATCAGACAGTCCTGCCACTTCCTCTTCATTGCAGAAGAAGAAGCGGTGTTTAAATTACCATAATGTTAAAATTTTAGTGGTGCAGGAGTAGCAGATACTGGTACCCAAGTGTAGCGTGCCATCACGCGGTTATCACTGTGACAACAAGGAACATTGAAATTATCTATTTTAATACTTTCACACAAAAGTCGGATCTGAGTTTAAGTCTCACACCTTATGATAGATAGATATCTGCAACATTCAAACTAAATTTGCAAATTCCTGTATTGCACAAAACACAACATTTGAATGATATAATGTGAGAACAGATTGTCAAATGCCAAACCGTTAATTTACTCTACTGTTCTGTGTTCTGCAACACAGACAAGCCGCAGCCACCCCGGAAGTTGTCCATCCCGCAGGCTGGGGTTGAATCTCGCCAACTCCGTCTCCACTGGGTGAGCGGCACCTCTGGCTCCTCCCCCATGAGGTACTTCACCCTGCAGGTGAAGGAACAGCCCGACGGTAACTGGAACACACACACCGTGGACATCCCTCACAACGCCACCGTCTGGATTGTTGACAGGTACATGGCCATGCATATTTCTACTTCATTTTCTGGCTGTTTTACTTACTTTTTTTACCTTTTCATCAGGCCGGTTTTATAGGAAATACTGAGAAGTGAGGTAAACTACTATTTAGTTGCAGTGGTGAACATTTTTCAATTAGGCCTAATTGCCTGACCTTTTGGAGAAGTGCAGAGTATTAAATGAATGTACATAAGTAAGAGAACACTGTAGAAAAGACGCAGGAAAACCACAAAAGCCCAAGCCTCACACTTACCCCCTAAATGTACCCTTCTTGAACTTCTTTTGGATACATAGTGGTCAGTTATGTGCAGTCAGGGGAGCCAGGAGAGGCAGTGCCTCACCTGTCATCATGGAAAGAAAAAAATGTAAAGTGAGAAACCCATTTAAATGGTTGTATTTATCTAGTGATTTGTGCTTTTACCATTGCACATAACCCTTTAACTTCTGCCAATCAAGTAGTGAATAAGCTTCTGTGTAGGATTCACATGTTTTAGAATCTGATTGTGATGAAGACCGTTTCTCACCAGCCATGAACCACACCTCACCTCACATCTCTCTTAGTAGTCCGCTTTTTCGCTGTATATTTATTTTCCTGCATGTCTTTCTAGGTCTGTTAGTGTATTGTTGCATTTTTCATTTTGTGTTCATTTTTTCTTCACTTTCGAGGCAACGCATTTCCCATGAGGATTACTTAAGTCCTCTCTATGTTCTTGTCGTATCATGAACAAATCTCAAATGTATCCCAAATGAAGGTACAAAGCTCATGTACCATATTTTTTTTATAAATACAGCCACATTTAATGAAAAAAAAATTTGAAGTGTTGAAAAGGGCAAGGCAGGGGGTAGAGAGATCATAATTACTTGAGAGAGTGTAGAGATTCTCTGTCACCTAATCATACGGCCACAGTAAGATATCCACTCCTGTCTTCGAGAAAATACCTTTTCACGTTCAGCCTTTAAGCTTTCAACAGTTCGTGTGTATTTGTACCTGTGTACGCATCATCTTGGCCTTGTTTTGTTCCCCTTCAATTTTTAATTTTTCAATATCTGTCATCCCCGTCATTATGCCCTATATTATTATGTCTCCCATCACCATTCACTGCTTTTATGCTTTCATTCATCCTCCAGCCTGAATACCTTTCTCCTCCACTCAGCGAAGTGGGTGAGAGCTGCATTTGCCACTCATCCCTCCATTCTTTACTCTTCATCCCTCAGACTGATTTTCCATTCATCACTGTTATTACGGCTGCAGGCAATGGCAGCTGGACTTCAGCTTCTTGATGACAGTTTGAGTATCAGGACTTTGATGAGGGTCTGTTAGTGTGTGAGATTTGTGTGAAAGCTTGTGTGTGTGGATGGAGAAGTTAGTCCGTGCAGTTCATGTGCCCGAGCATGCACTCACAGTATTTTCCGAGGTGCCATTGGGATGTTTGAATTGCTTAAATCATGGTTCCTTATCGTTACCTGCATTATGCTCGCCTCGGGGACTGACCCACTATTGTGCGGGTGGCTGCGGTTGTATTGTACTGTTGGTGTTGTGGTTGAAGACTTACTGTATGAATTTCAGTCCGTTGTGGAGTGTTGTCATTACGGCAGCCAAATTTCTAAATAAGTCAGTGTCTGCTCACATGCAGAATTAGTCCGCTACCGATCCGTAATTGTAGTTTTGCATTCACATATTTGTGAAATGCTAAGGTCCCAAGCTGTTGAGCACACACATGCACACAAACACCGGTCTTGTTGTTGGTATCTTTTCCACTCAGAAATTGCTCTTAATTTTTTATTTGTGCTTAACACACAGTCCCATCAGGCCATTCTTATCCCTTTTTTGGCCGTTATTATTATCAAACATTACAGAAGTTTAGCTGTTCTGTCATCTTCTGAATTTGCTCTGCTGCGCCAGTTATATTTAGAGATGGACGGTCTGTGCAAGTGCATGGATGGGAAAATCGAGGGAGATGGCCTCGTCGTTGCAGATAATTGAACCATTGTTAACAACACAGTAAATGGCTTAAGTGTATTAGAATGACAGTTTAAGTGCCAACTGCCAGCCTTTTAAAATGTGAATTTACTCCCTGCAATACCCTGGATGGGTGCATTTACTGCATTAGTATGCAAAAGCAGACTCCCCAAACTGGTCTATTTTGATGGCATCTGCGGTCATTATACTACAGTAATTATTATTAGTCGCAGTGAAAAATGTTTATAGAATGAGATGAGTGACTGATTATTACACACTAAGTTAAACATTCACCTTTTATTAGAGAGACCATCCAACAGCAGCTATAGAATTATGTCAATAATGTATACCATTGCAAAAGTCTCAGATGATTATTTTTTCAAGACCCTGTGAGCTCTGAAAAGGCCAACAAGAGAGCAAAGCATGCCAAAGTACTATTAAAGTAAAGTACTACCATAAACTATTAATAGCACTGTAGTTATCTTCCACTGATTTATCTAATCTGACAGATTTGACATGTTGAATTGTTTCTCAGTATCTGAATTTCTCAGGGCTTTTGTTCAGGATAATGTATTTCCCATTAGTAATCTTTGTTGGCAGCATGCAAAGTAAGGTGATTGTTTTGTTTGCCTCCATAGACTGAAACCCTTCACGTCTTACAAGCTACGGATGATGGCCACCAACGACGTGGGAGACAGTAACTTCAGCAAGGAGACGGATGCGGTCACAACTCTGCAAGATGGTATGAGAGCCTTTTGTAAAATTGATCAGCCCAGGAGCTAATAATGTTACTGCGCTGGACAAATTTTCAATAGGGACCGGTGGTTTGTGGGCAAAGAGGTTGGCAAATGTTTGTTGGATCATTTCAATCAACATGTGAGACCCTGTGAGTTTTCTGTTCGAACTTGTGCTCCCATTTTCTCCTCCTTGTTCTATTTGCAGTGCCTGACCGGCCTCCAGTTATGCTCTCTGTAAAACCAACAACGACCACTTCTGTCTTGGTGCGATGGCAGGTATTGACACACACAAACCAGCAAGGAAAAGCAACGAGAAAAAGCAAACATAACAAATACCGAGCAAGGGGTTATCACTTATTCTGAGAATACAACAACCCACAGTTTCTAGCATGTGGATGCTATTAATATAATAATGTACTGAACTAGGAATGATTACAGGATCAGGCAGCCAGACAGAGAGTTACAGATAGATAGTCTTGGGAAATGCAGAGGAAATGCCAGAACTCCTAAGAAGCGAGTATCAGCTGGAGAGAATTTGGACATACAGCGAGGTGAATATCAACAATGTCAGACAATACGGAGACTTGGTGGATCAGGGCATCTGGAAAAAAAGCTGCAGCTCAGCGCCTCTTTGACATGGGAGCAGTGCCTAGATAATGCGCGGCTGCTTGCCAAATTGTCACTCTGTGTATCCCATCATTCCTTTCAATCAAAATCAGTCGTCGAAGCAGCATGAGGGAGTAAAAAGCAACAGAAATCTCTTAACTAGAGCATTGACCTCTCTGAGGCGTTGGTGTTTCTGCCTGGCTTGAATCAGAGAAGAGTGTTTGCACACACAGCTTCCACTGGAAAAGCTGCAGTAACATATGTTATGGTTTCACACCTTTGCAGCGACCCAGTGATGACAGTATTAACGGCGTGTTGATTGGCTATCGCCTGTACTACGGTGAACTTCCACTGAACTCCTCCACCAACGCAGTAACAGACAACACCACAAGCGCCCTTGTAACCAGTGAGTAGTTCTGTGCCCGTTAATGCTCTTTTAAGGAATTATGACTTATTAAGGAGTTAAAGCAATGTCTCGTCAGCAGCAGGGCAAAAGACTCCAAATGTCATAACATCATTCTTGATGTTTGGGGGCACCTGCTGTCAGATGAATTGCTCAGACGGCTTTGTCTGTGGCAGATTTTCTGGATCATGTCAATGCATTCCTGGTAATGTATTGCGATTGACGCAGGAACCTGATTTTATCATAGCACTCTTTTAGTTAGGACTTCCTTATAAAAGGAACAAGAGCACCTGTCTCAATTCTACACATTGATTGCAGTCTTTTGTAGTCCATCAATAAACTAAGATCAAGAGAGAGGGCAACACTGATGAATATGTTGCCACTACCGTGGCACTTAATGTGTGGGAAAGACAATTGTAACTTAAAATGATTGACTGTCACCTGCCCCTGATAAACACTGTAGTTACTGGTCTTTGGCATGTGTCACGTGTGAGTGCAGCCATTTACACAACACAGCTTGTGTATTTGATTATTTTAGATTTAGAATGTTGTTTTTGGTTGTTTTTTTTCTCACTTTCTCACAGAATACCATCGATGAAAGAGCAAGTTTGTTATAACATTGCCCATATCTCTGTGCATATATTTAGTGCTCAGTAGCTTTTGGTCACTATGTAAATGCTGACATGAATAAATGCTGGAACAAATGCTGTAATATTAAGCATAGCACAACATGTTCTTGCACATTGAATAGCACGCTATAGACCATCTGCATGATAGAGATGATTTTGTTTTACAAGAATTTGGTTATTAAGACTGAATGGGGTTACTAGATTCAAGAACTTTGTTGGTCACATTCTCATCGTGCACGTGAGTGAGAGAGATGGAGTGTTGATTTGTTGACCATTGATGTTCCTCTCCTGCTGTTTTTTTTTTTTCTCGTTTTCCTCCCAAGCCAAGAGCACCTTCAAGACAGTCAGCAGCGCTGTACTCACTGAGTTTGAGTTGACACGTAAGTACTCAAAGGTCAAATTAAGGAGTGGTAATGATAACAACATCACAAAAAGGCACACAATAATTTCAACAAGCATTGTTTTTTCAAAAATAGCAGATCTTACCCCATAGAGGCAGAGTAAACGGATATTGCGACTTAAATGTGATTTGGTCAATGCTTAAGATTACACGTGTTTTTTTCCCACACAGAGCTGACAAAGTTCAAGCAGTACCAGATCTTCATGACAAGCTACAACATCATAGGGGAGAGTCCCCCCTCTGAGCCCATGGAGGTGTTGGTGGGGGAGGCTGGTACGAGGAGGCAAAGTGTTCAATGTTGATTCTCTGTGGTTGAGCACATCACAGTTGACGCAGGCAGGAAATGATGACTGAGGGTCCATGTCTGTGATGTTTCAGAATTTGAAGATCAAACTATCTCATAGCTCACACCTTGTGTAAATTCTTCCTCCCACCCTCTCCCCCCACCCTCTTTCTCTGTCTAACCTGTCCTTTATCCCTTTCTTGCAAAGCCTTGTCCTACCCTCTATTCTCACGCTCGTTGTTCCCTGGAGTGACATTACCTTTGAGTAGCTTGTTGGCGCTTTTGTGCGTGCATGTGTGGATGGGTTTGCATACACAGAAACGTGTGTGTGTGTGTGTGTGTGTGTGTGTGTGTGTGTGTGTGTGTGTGTGTGTGTGTGTGTGCTGCCCATGCTGTACAAGGTCATTTTGTTTCATGGAAAAGGCGCGATGCCTGTTAAACTTTGACTGAAGAGTCAAGTCAGGGAACCATGAGATAGACCAGAGAGCAAATACATCTCTCCCACATCTGCAGGACATATTCAAACACACACATACTCAGGCACACACTCTCTCACACACACACACACACACTCAGAAACACACATACTCACACACGCATACACAGAAGCATCTACAGATTCTAGTTGAAAACCACAAATGTAAGTGCTGGCATTCTGATGCATATTCAAATGGTAATAGGAATCAGGAATCAGAAATCTTGTATTGCCATTACAGTAATTTACATTGTGTAATGAAATTAAGGTTAATTAATAGGTGCACATCCTCTGTTTTTTGCACAACCAGAACAATCTCACTGTGCATCTGACAGAGCAATCCTGCATTCCCATTCTGTGACCGTGTCCGCCTGACGGTGTGTGTCTGTGTATCTTGAAATGAGTGAGAGAACAAGTGTTTCCATAGGCCAATACATGCTAAATGTAGTGGAGTGAGAATGAGGCTTAATAAGAGGAGGATGGGATGAAGTGGAGATGCAGGATGTCGGAAGCAGCAGGACGAGGAGTATGATGATGAAATGTGGTGATCCGGCCTTTTCTTTTGCCTCGGGTCCAAACTGCTTCATGTTCATACATATGTGCGGCTCAGTGGAGTAACAAGACAGCGCCTTAGGCTTTGCTCTAATTGGAGAGGGGGAAACACACAACTCACTGTGCAGACAAGCACTCACCCACCCACCCACATACACACACACACACACACACTCACAGACGCTAACTGTCGGTCTCAACATTTCCACACAGCTCCCTCGCTGGCTCCCCAGTCTATTCGAGTGTCAGCTGTGACTCCCACCAACCTAGAAGTGACCTGGGATGCTCCCCCACTCGAGACACAAAATGGACTCATCCAAGGATACAAGGTGAGGCCCACAGGAATGCACACAGGAAATGCCTTGACAGTGTTTGGTGAGGAGAGGATTCTGTCAGAAGTGTAGTTGTGGATGTTCCAAAAATGCAGACTGTCAGTCCTCTTCAACCCATCTGCTTTTTCCTGATGTTTTGCTGAATTGATGCTCCCAGTTTGCCATTGCAGGAGGAAAGAACAAACACACTCACTTGTACACAAAGAGGAAAAATTTGACTTAAATATCCCCACAGTAGTTTAGATATCACTCCTCTGAACTGTCTGGCCATCTCAGCTCTCCTGTACCCGCTATTAGAACTTCAAACGTTGGGTTATCTGCTCTGCTGTGGAGACATTGATTTTGTTTTGGAAGGAACGGAGAATGGGAAAAATTAAGGGTTGTGTGATTTTTGCAGAATGAGTCAAGGAAGCGATCCCAGCAGAATTCTGATTAGAGAGAATGATCAAGGGAATGAGTTAAACAAGCAAAGATGGACGGACTTAGGGCCTGAGTGCGAGGTTGCGAGGAAGGTGGGGTTAAAGGAGATTAAGATGAGAGGAAAAGGGAAAAGAGAGAATGTTTAATGAAGGTATTGCTGCACACTTCTGTTAACCACCCCTGCTCTGCAGGATGAGAAGTGTAAATCTGGCCCCTGTTTTGAAGCTTGTAAGGCTAGAACATAAGCTTTCCTAGAAGTATTTTAAAAATTGCTTTGAAAATTGCTGTCTGTCGTTCCTGAGAGGATTTGGGATATTGCAAGGATTTGGACATGACAGGGTGAAGAATTGCAAGGACAAAAACATCAGGTGTATGCAAAAGCAGATCTGTGGCTCAGGAATGATGAATGAACGAGTGAGAAGCAAACAATAACGTTGCTGACACAAAGCTGATATTTTCTACTATCTAAATTGCAGGACACTCCTGCTCAGATGTGGATAATTTGCATTTACCAGCTGGAAGAATTTAAATCACCGCCTGGCGTGTTCACAGTGGAGTTGAAAAACTAATCTATAACATTTTTAAGACAAGTCCAAGTAATGGGAAGTGTTCTCTACAGAGGGAGGTGGTAAAGTTTCATCCTCTGATTTGATCCTTCAAATATGACTGACCACAGCAAAGTCCGGCTACAATAATTTTCAGGAGGGCTGCCCCTCAGTGCTGCTCACTAGCTCTCAATTCAAATTTTTGAGGCCTGATCGCAAAAGCTGTGTTAGTGTGTCTTTTGTATGATGATTTTCAAGGCGTCATTCCTGTGAAACTGATGGTCTTCATTTAATGCCATAGTCATTATTCAGATTGTTCGGAAAGAGGGGTCTGGAATTGAACTGGTAACCTCTAGGTGTCATAAATGAGATGGAATGACAATCTACAGCCAAAGCAGCCAGGCTCCAGTGGTCAGGTATAATGACCTCAAGTCACTCATGCAGGTCTGAAACATGCCTGCCGCATGCCTGTCAGAGTTCTTTCACTCTCAGGCACATGCCTCTGCTCGGTGCTCAGCAAAATGTAAATAATTTAAGTTTGATGGTTTTGACATGCAGTATTTTGACTTGTGACCATGGTTAATATGCATGAGTATGTCGAAGCATGATTGTGTCAAGCCAGTGGTATGATGAACATGTTTTATCACCTTATGTATATTTACATAAGCATCTCTCAAAAGGCGCTAAGCTTTGTCTGCCATCTCTCACAATGGACACGCCAGTTTGTCAGATTGACCATGAGTCACATTATTTCCTACTGATATCCTTTTACCTTCTCTAAGACAGTTAGCTGACATTACTCATATCTCATATCTTCGCCAGAGTCCTTCCAAAGACATGGCAAGATGTATCTGATATATCGGTCAGTCAATCATACAAAATGTGAAAAACAAGACAATGTTAATATTATATACTGATTATGCTGTTATCATTACTTGAAAAGTAATTTCTACAGATTGACAGTCAGAGAGGGATATTTGTGTGGTGTCTGCTGACTGTGCTCTCGGTTTGCACTGCAGATCTACTATTGGGAAAGAGACAAACAGAACCAGACGGAGAAGGTGAAGGTGATATTTGTCCCTGACATGCGTGTGCTCCTGACTAACCTCAGCAGCTACACGCCATACCTCGTCACACTGTCAGCCTTCAATACAGCCGGAGATGGGCCAGAAAGTGACCCTCACGGTGCCAGGACACTGCAGTCCGGTATGGCCCCTGCTCTGGCCTCACTGTCGCTACGTAGAAATTTAACCCACATCTGGTGTTTTTTTCACTTTTCTTTCGATTTTTTCCTATTTATGTCTTTTATTTCTCCTATTGTCCCGCAATTGTCCCCAGCTCCCAGCCAGCCCAGTTATTTGGCCTTCTCAGAGGTGACAGGTGGAAGCATCAACATGTCCTGGGGGGCTCCACTTACTCCTAATGGACAGCTGGAGGGCTACAGGGTGGTTTACTTGCCCACTGCTCCTGTGCAAGGTTGATGTTCATACACACGCACACTCACATATAAATACATCTCACTGGAAAACACAGAGCTTTTCTTCCCTGTGCTTGCTTCAAAACAGGAGTGAGTAAAGTTGTGACAGTGGACATGAGAGGAAGCTGGCAGCGATGGCTGAAAGTGCGAGACCTGACCCAAGGAGTCACCTATAATGTCAGTGTCCAAGCTCTTACTGTCAGCTATGGGCCCCCCATACATGCCAACGTCACTGCCTCACCCAATCAAGGTGGGAACTGAGTGAGATGAAATTGTGTTTTTCCATTGCTGATGAATCCTGCCAATGCTTTCAGAGTCAGACCAATGGTTCTCCCAGCGCCAAAGTTTGATCAGAGAATAACTTTGAAGAGACCAGACTCCCATTGTTAGTATGTTTGAATGGAGTGATTATCTCTACATTTTAGAAATAAATCATGTGCGCTTTGCAACACAGTTCCTCCTTCAGCCAATCTCCTGGCCTTAACAAAGCAGTTGTAAAGTCAAGCTAGCTCATGCATCATCTCGCCTCCCAGCCCCACTGGTGAGACCTGTGGGTTGACATGTTATGGCCACATAGCTGGTGTTTGTGCTGAGTTCGGCTTGGACTGCTCCAGAATATAGTGAAGAGAAGGAAAGCGGCTTCCAGCTAAGGTTAGTTTCAGCAAGATCCAGAGGACAAGTGAAGTAGCCATTGTGTTTGCTGTGTGTACAGGCAGCCCTGGCTCTCCATTGGAAATGTCTATCAAAAAGACATCCTCGGCCTTAACTATTTCCTGGACAGAGGGGGAAACAGGTGCAGCTCCTGTGACTGGATACGTTATTGAGGCACGTCCTTCGGGTAAGTGGAAACATAAAATCAGAGGTCAGTCTAGACTAAAGTCCAACCTGTCATTCTCTGTAATTAATGTCAGGGTTATGCAGTGTTACCATAAAGGGGCAACACTCTAGTTTTCATCCTGGTAATATCATCCTAGTTATATCAACACTAATGCTATTTTTTCAATTTGATCTCATGTCAGGAGGCCAAGAAGTATTTGGCATGATTAGGGACTTTGGGTCTAGGCTCTCTTATCACAGAAATCACTGCTAATGTAAATTCTAAATGCGGGCGGCTTGTCCTCACAACTTTTTCATTTATTCAGACCTGCATTACAAATGAAGTCAGTTAATATTTCAATTAATCACATCCTGATAAGGTACGTGTGTAAGTCAAGTCAAGTCAATTTAATTTGTATTGCGCCATATCACAGCAGAAGTTATTTCAAGGCGCTTTCCAAAATGGAGCAGGTAGTGCTCCCTAGCATTTAACAGTCAAGGTCTATAGGATGGACACAAAGAGACCCAACGTATCCTCCATTAGCAACAGTGGTGAGGAAAAACTTCCATAAAAGGGAAGTAACCTAAATTATGGGTCATTCACGTTTTTAGGCCCCTAAGAGAAGACTGGAGTTTAGCTAGATGGTTCGTTTCCTCAGGTTTCACTGATAGATACAGTTGTGTATCGTCAGCATAGATATGGAAGTTGATTGAGTGTTTTCTTATGATGCTACCTAGTGGAAGCATATATAGGATAAACAGACTCGGTCCAAGTATGGAGCCCTGTGGGACTCCATGTCTAACCCTGGTGTGCTCAGAAGGCACGTTAACATGTACAAACTGAAGCCTATCTGATAGATATGACTTAAGCTTAAGGCAGTTCCTTTGATGCCAATCAGATCTTCTAGCCTCTGTAGATGGATCAATCTATGGTGTTCAATGCGGCACTGAGATCTAGGAGAACAAGCATAGAAGCAGAACCTTTAACAAAACCAGTTAGGAGGTCATTTGTTAAGTCAAGTCAAGTCAAGTCAAGTCACTTTTATTTGTATAGCCCAATCTCACAAATTACAATTTGCCTCAGAGGGCTTTACACTCTGTACAGCAATACAACATCCTCTGTCCTTAGACCCTCGCATCGTATAAGGAAAAACTCCCCAAAAACCCCTTTAACAGGGAGAAAAAGGAAGAAACCTCAGGGAGAGTAACAGAGGAGGGATCCCTCTCCCAGGACGGACAGACATGCAATAGATGTTGTGTACAGAGAAACAGACAATATACAACAGTCATAACAAGTAATAAAGATGATGTAGTTTTATAATGTAGCGAAGAGGATGCCAAGCAGCTTCCAAAATGCCACCAGGAGAAAGCCGGACCAGAGCCATGACCACCATCGCATTGACTACAGACTCCGGAACTGGCAGTGATAGATGGGAGAGCGGAGCATGTCAAAGATGGGTGATGATGCAGCGGGGGATGCCTAGGACAAGAAAGACAGGGAGGAGAACAGGGAGAGAGACAGAGAAGAGGGAAAGGGGCACACAGCTCGGGTGCTCATGAGCTTGTGGAACAAAAACAGA
>OMPJ01010316.1:0-19717 GCA_900312935.1 Carapus acus
GATAGATAGATAGATAGATAGATAGATAGATAGATAGATAGATAGATAGATAGATAGATAATTAATAGATAAATAATAGACAAATAAATAAATAAATAAATAAATAAATAAACAAACAAATAAACAAACAAACAAACAAACAAACAAACAAACAAACAAACAAATAAATAAATAAATAAATAAATAAATAAATAAATAAATAAATAAATAAATAAATAAATATTTTATCAAATTATCAATAATCAATTATACCAATGGAATTATAAGTAGCAGTAGCATTAACAACAACACTGATACAAAATTTTTGTCATTGTTATTTTAACGGTTAAACTTATCATTGTCGAGATGCCTTTCTTAGTACAGTCATCATTATCATTTTATTCTGTTTATTGTTGTCATTATCCTCATCCTCATCGTCTTCATCCCAGAAAATAGGGGCCATCGGTTCTCATGACAGTTTTTAAGATAAAATTCTTCACTCCAGTGAGACGTACTCGCCATTTCAGCAGGTTAAATCACACTCATATCTTGTCTCTCTTTTTTCTCCTCTTTCTGCAGATGATGGATTGCGTGAAAAAGGGTGAGATATTTCTAATGTGCTGCTGTCAGAATGAATTGGCTGTGTAGGTGCCTGCCCCTGACTCACAGTATTTGCTCATTTTAACAGGCTACAGACCTTCTCTTTCACCGGCGCCCCTCTCCATCATGCCCGAAAGGTACTCTCTGTTCTCTCTGTCTGTGTCTGGTTGGCTTTGTTAATGCTCTGAAACCTTTGTTGAATTCTTTACATTTGAATTACCCTTTGAATTATTATTTGTTGTACTTTGCGGATGTTTACTCAGGATGAGCAGTCCATAACATCTCTGCTCTCTTTTGAGTTTGTGTGGACAAAGTGTCGTATGACCGGGGTACAAATGAAAACAAACGGAAGCTGATTGTCTCTTTGCAGTGAGCAGCCTGTCCGGGACGGAGGACCGGAGCCAGCTAGCTACCCATCCTACTATCAGTCTCTCCTGTCCTCTGTGTCCGCTCAGGACTCTTCACCTCGATTCCTCATGTTTGACCCCAGCCAAATGGTGTGAAAAAACTCTTTTTCAACCACATTCAGACCATGTTCGTAACCACGTTCCATTTAAGAGTTTCCTTCTCTCTTTTCTCTATTTCCAATTCTGTGTTCCTCTCTCATCAGGAAGTGGTGTCGCAGATGAGGAATATCACCATTTTTGTATCCAACGTCAAGAAAATGCAGAACAACACGGTCAGCGCTGCTCACGTCTCTCCGGATGTTTACACCTGTTCTTGTTCATGACGTTTCAACCTGATCCCTTCCTATCTATTTCTACTCAGGACCCATCGGCGTGTTTTCTGCGGGCATTCGTGGCCCCGATGTGCTTCAAAGTTGTCATGATGAAAGGCGAGAGCTTGGATTTGAATGACTATGACACAATGCTGCAGTGTGCCAAGCCCATGCTGATGAGGATGCCGGCCAGGAAGATGTGTCTCCCTCCAAGAATCAGCATGGAGCGCATGGAGAGGATGTGAGTGTTGTTTCCTCCTTCACGCTGTGTCTCCACCCCCTTTTAACTGGCGTGCCTTATCCGATCAGGATGAATGTTCTGAGGGAGGTGTGTGAGGACATGTCCCAGGACCACAAGGTTCAGGTGGTGAGATGGGTGAGGGAGCAGATCGCCCAAAACCAGTTCAACTGTACTTTGCGAGGAAAGTCTAAGCCAGGGAACCAAAGGCCGGACCAAAAGCCAAACGGTAGACCACCAAAGCCCAACGGAATCCAGGGCTTGTACCAGGACATGGGTACATCACCACAACACTCCTTCCTTATGGTAACACTCATTCATTTTGATTATCAATTGGTGATCCAAATCTGTCCCCCCGTCCCTCTGCAGAGCCGATGGAAGCCTGCCCGCTTGATCTGAAATGGATGACCCCAGTGGCGTTGAGGATGTTGGGCCCCTGCGTCCTCCAGGTGTCTCTGAGGGATATCGACGCCGTAGACAATGAAACGGTGGGTTTATCAAACTTGCCGATCTTGTGGGATGGAATACTTCAGCGCACCGCCACTGAGGTCTAACTTCCTCTTCTCTCTCAGGTGTGTCAGTATTTCAAGTCGGACGAGTTCAGAAATGGTTTTGGAGGCGTGACCAAGATCAAACCATTTATGGGTCGGACTCTTCTGCGAAAGATCTCCGATTGCTTCTCGGGCTGGGGGACCCTTTCGAGATACGTGGACAGGTGTGTATTCTGGATCGTGTGCGTGCATGTGTGTGTGTGTGTGTGTGAGTGAGAATTACTGCAGGTTAGTTTCCAAACCAAATGAGTTCCCCCATTTGCATGGACTTTGATTTCCATGTGAATTACATCAGATGAACATTCACCGTGTCACCTTGGACCTTCTTTTGTCGATCAAGTTTTCAGTGCAACCAGAGGAAGCCAGACCTTTTGTTGTTTGACTCTCTTTAGGCTTGGTGTGCTGGCCTGCTACTACAACTCAGCCGACAACCCGTTGCCAAACAACGGAAGCGGCGTAAAGAAACTTCTCTCTCAGCTCCAGAAGTGCAAAAATCCAGAGAGCAGGAAGGTAATTCACATTCACCCACTCAAGCACCTGCAACCCTCGACCACCAAAGAGGCCCGGGTCTGAGGTCACGTTTGTTTGTCCTCTCCCTCGGAACAATCATCTCCATTCATGGTGGTAGCTGAAGAAGGACCTGATCAAGAAAGTGATCATGGAGGGAGATGTCAGCGATAAGGTGCTGAAGGAAATCGGCAGCAGCCTCAACCTGATGTCTGTTGAGCAGCTGAGAAATCTGCCAAAGGAGGCCGTCAAAAACTTTCTGAAGGCTCAACACGCCAAACGCTCCATCAGGTGGTCGCTCAGACAGCAGAGGGAGCTGGTGAAGACGCAACTGGGCGAAAAGGTAAGGGAGAGACAGCGGAAAGGGGAACATATGTCTTCTATCACTGCACCCTTCTCACTCTATACCTCCAACCCTCTCAGTGCACAAACGTGACCGCCAGGGACCTGGCGGACCTTCAGTCGGCTGTCGGGGGCGCGCGGAGGTGTGTGTTTCAGAACATGAAAGCCAAAGGGATTCTGGACAATGAGGAGCGTCTCAGGAACATGTCTCTGTTCATGAAGAAGTGGCAAGTGAAGGCCCTATTACGTAAGGTGAGACTGCAGCAAAAGCCAAAACGCTTTGAGTGTAACGGAGCGAGCATGGTGGGGGTGGATCCAGCAGTCTGGAGCAAGACAGAGATTAGATTTTGTGTTTTTGTGAAAATCTGTAGGCCAAGGAATCATTGAAACCCTCTGAGCTGGTGAGGAGGATGAATGGGCGCCTCCTTCAAGGTCTCTCTCTGGACTCTGTGGCTAAGGCCGACATCTCCTCTGTCTCTGAGGCTGAGGGAAAAGACTGGAGCAGGGCACAGGTCAAATTTGGGCAGTGCTCGCAGTGCTTTCGATCCAAATATCTGTGCCGTATTTCTCACGCTGTCTTGTCGCTCCTCAGGCGCTGCTGTTGGCAAACAAGCTCAACGTGATGAAGACCAAATTCAGGTAGGACACGTGCAGGAGCGAACGTAGCATAAAGATACTGGGTGGTTGAAATGTGGTGAGATAACGGAGGCAACTGAGGAAGAAAATTCTCTCTTTTCTGATTGTTTACATTTATTTTGTCCCGATAATACAATTCTAATGTTCCTGGCTGGTGCAGAAAGCTGAGATCCATCATCCAGGGCGTCACCTGCAGGATGATCAACAAGGTTTTCAAAAACAATAGCGTGGAATTTGCACAGGCACTCACAGACTGGCCACAGTGGCTCTCCAAAATGCAGGTATGTATCCGAAAGGTATCCAAAAGATGCATGCACACACACACACGTGCACACACACGGTAAAAGGCATGTACAGAAAATACTATGTCTGTGTCTGTTTAATTGAGTAACTGTGCTTTTCAGGCTAAATGTCTGGCCTGGAAGCTGTTCTCAAGTTTGGAGGAAAAGAGAGCAAATTATTTTGAGACAATCTCAGATGAGGAGTTGGAGGAGATCCCTGGAACATTACTCTTCTTTCTACAGTACGTACCTGTCACTCACTCACTCACCCACTCACTCACACAAAGTCTGAGTTTTCCCTCCCTCTGGATCATATGTGTCTCCTCTGCTCTCCTCAGCCCGTCCAAGGTGGAGAGGCTGCCGGACACGGTGTGTGAGACTCTCCTCATGAAGCTGTCTGATGCCAACCTGACCCTGGTGCCTTGTCGAGCGAGGGCTCGCAGCGCGCTGCTGCAGAGGGCGCTGCTCTGCCAGTCCGAGGTGAGCACGCCCCGACCGTCTCTCACGCCCTTTCTGCTTCGCACGCATCTGGCGGCCTGAGACGTGACGTCCGTCCTCTTGCAGGGGGGGAACGTGTCTTCTCTGTCCAGCGATCAGCTGACCAGCATGGGTCCACTCCTGTGTGACATCCGCTTGTCCCAGCTGAGATCTTTGAGCGCTGACGTCAGGATGGAGGTTTTCAGCGCACTGAGCAACTGTCCACCAAAGTCACTTGTCTTCCAGGACCAGCAGAAGCTTAAGGAGATCATCAAAGAGACTTATGGGTATTGGAGGCGGCCATGCATGTGGCAGTGTGTGTTTGTGTGGAGAGAGAGGTACTGACTTGTGGTTGCGCTTGCCTGCAGGGATCCATCAAACTTCTCTCCAGAGACTGTGACCACGCTCGGACAGTCGCTTTTTTCCAGCGGTGTTGTCGACGATCTGCCCACTACGGTCCGTCAATATCTCTTCATCCTCAAATTTCACTCAAATTTGCGTTTGTTTTTAAAATGTTTCAGTCTTTGAGGTCAGAGAAGGTGTTTGGCTTCACATGTGTTCTCTTGTCTCCGTCAGCCGGACATGAAGGAAAGTGTTGCGTCCCTGCTGGAGTCTCAGTCTGAAGTCTCAGACACCACACAGAGGAAATTATTCAACCTCGTCACAGCGTCCCCAACGGCGCAACGGAGAAGGAGGGACAGTCACGGTAAGGCCACCGTGCCAGGGGCCATTCCTACAGTCTCACATCAGACAGCGGCACAACGAATCCTCCCTTTCCTCCTGCAGGTTCCATGGTTATCCCGACAGAGGACCAGATCACGGAGTTGGGAGGCCACAACAATTTCTGGACAGCCGGTCAGCTGGAGGCGATGAAAGCGGAGACCTTCAGTAAAACTCTTGAAACACTGGGCAGAGTTCGCAACTACAGCCAGGAGCAACGGATCAAACTGAGAGAGAAAGCGATCGAGGTACTGTGAGGGACGGAGACATTCAGAGGTCCATCAGTTGTGCTTGAGGAGGTCTGATTTGAAAGGGTCGTGTGTCCCTCCTCAGGCTTTCGGTGCGGTGGCCAACATGAAGGAGAGCCACGTCCTGGACATGGGGTGCATCAATGCTGCCTTCAACGACGGAGAGCTGGAGCAGCTGCCCTTCAGGCTAGACGACTTGAACGCCGTCGGCCAGTGTGTCTGGAATCCGTCTCAGGTGCTGCACACAGCGCCACACACTGGAGGCTGTTGTAATGATATTCTCAAAGACAATGATGATGATGATGATGGTGACGTGGTCTTACACAGTTAAAAGCCGTCTGGAAAGGCCTGGCCAAACGTGAGGGCCTGACCGCACAGAGTCTTGGAGATGATGAGATGATCTCGCTGGACAGATTCTTCTGTGGTCTGAGCGAGGAGGAGATCGGCAGTCTGGACAAAGAGGCCTTCAGGTTAGTGCACCACACACAGTATTACACACTTTGGACCTCTGGTTTGGGGACTACGTCACATCGAGTCACATGGATGTGTGTCCGTTTGTGTGTCACAGGGAGGCGGCAGACTCCATTGGTGAACTCGAGTGCTCTGCGCCGACGATGGAGAGGCTGAAGAACCTCTACGTGTCTCTGTACGGCAAACCCAACTCCTGGAAACCAGCTTACATCACCAACATGGGCAACATTTTCGGTAGGAGGAACGCCCCGACAGCACACACTTCTCTGTGACTGCACACACACTCCGACACCACTCTGAGTTTAAGCAACCACTGTCGGTCTTTGTTTCTCTCAGCCGGGCTGAAAAAGGAGGAGTTGAAGTCTCTGTCACCATCCATGTTTGGGTTTATCAAGCCGTCCAGTATGAAGCTCATCACCCCTGAGAACTTTGCTGTGAGTGATATCTTGTGTCTCTGTGTGTGTGGCCTGCTTCACCCATTTTGCTTACACTCACCTTCTCCCACCAGTCTCTATCAGCTGACCAGCTCAAGTCTCTTGATCCTGACGCCGCCGCCATGGTAACAGTGGAGCAGCGAGCGGCGCTGACGCCAGAACTGCGGGCCGCCCTGGAGGATGCAGAGACTGGGGGGGCTGAAGAGTTAATCGAGCTGGAAGTGGAGGCGTCAGGTGAGACGTGACATGGATTGGTCAATGTGCTACTTGAATCACAGTCACATTTATCACTGTGGACATGGTGGCCTGTCAATCACTCCTGTCAAACCAAATAAATACATTGACAGGAAACGAGGGAAACAGCAGTGCACCTTCAGGTAAATAAAGTGGAGGTTACATTTCATAGGACATTAATAGCACTCCTGGGAAACAAATCAGCGTGATGTGGTGAATATTTCGATACCTTAAATCAGCAAATATGTCATTGGAAAGCCCAGAATTTGTTCTCAGCTGCAGAGAAGAAACCCTCGATGAAGAAGGGAAGCAGCTGTTCATCATGCACCACAGTCACGTGGACTTATTTACATGTGCTTTGTCTGGCTGCATCTCTCTCTCCTCCAGGAGCGCCGTCGCTCAGCGTGGAGGGGCTCTCCGCATTCATCAGGCCCGTCCTCTTCCTCGTCATGGGCTTCCTGCTGCTGTGAGAGCAGACGCTCTGTACGCACGCACCGCTTTCCTAGGAGTCGTCTTTACCGGGGACATTGATGGACATGAATCTCTCCTCATTTGCGATCACGTCCACCCGAGAATGTCATAGACAAAGTCATGAAGGCCGATGAACCACTAGTCGAGACGCACTCAGTTATTGCTTTTATAAGAAAATACAGTATATTTTAATACATTAGAAATATGTGATATGTCTGTCAGGTCTTCTGCAGTAAATCTGAATGTGTCAGAACAAATCATTATTGTTTGATTGATTGACGAAGACAACTGTTCATCTCACTAAAAATCATATTCACTCTATCTAAGAGATATGACAATTGTATAAAATAAAATGGACTAACAATGTGTCAGGTTCAATAATCTTTTTAATATAAACATTTACTTAAAGGAGATCTTAGTAATCGATGCAAAATGGGGACAGTTAAATAAGAGAACAGTGCGTGAGAAGGTGGAGAGTCTCCTGAGGGAGTAAACGCACCGCTCACTCAGGATGCCTGCACATTCAAGGGATAGTTCAGCTATTTTTTTGCCAAAGCTGGAGTGTTTAGACGCATACTTGCACACACACACACACACACACACGCACACAAGCTGTGGTCAGCGACAAAATTGAGCAGATAAAATATTCTAGCACACCCGCAGCAGCCTACAACAACGTTAGTGTACTGTCAAATCTTTTTCCATTCTTCATCTCGAAACACATTTTGTGCTTTTGATTGGTTGAGACCGGCCCATTTCCATCTAATGTGGTCCTAGAAAGGCTAAATGAGAGAGTGGGTGGCTGGCCAAGGCCTCTGCCAGTTACACAAACTGCTGTCGCACGATGGAATGATGTAAAATTTACAGATAAATCAGCAGCACTAACATTCGCGGGCGCATTTCAGCAGCGCTGAAAGCTACACTGCCGATGTGATTACGGATATTTGCTAACAACAGAGAATTGGACACAGCAGTTAAATCTTGGGGGCTATTCAGCGATCATAATAATGGTCTCTGTGGGAATCTTTGCGTTTACTGATTGAGGATAGTGCCAGTCGCAGGACCGATTGTGTTGTCTACCTAAGTTTCGGTGTGTGGGAGGTGATTCAACAACATAACATGATTATGTATTTCTCAATGTTCGTCTACATCAAGCCAACTCCGTATCTATGCACTGTCTGCTGCCATTCTAAAAGGGGAGCAGAAGGCTGCTTAGAGGATTGGAGAACAGGATTAGGCAGCAGGGCTGAAAATTTTGAAAGCTGCTGCTACGATCCTCAAACTCACAAACCGATAAAACAAAGCAAAAACATTCAGTAAAACATTCTAAGCTGGCACGTCATTCTAAAAATGAAGGAGGTCACAGCAGACACACAGTCCACGAATGAAGTTATGCAATGCAGCACGGGGTCCTGAGTGTCAGAATGTGTCGTTGAAGGAGCTGTTTTCCTCCGCCAGCTTCATCCAAACGGACTCATCTTTGGTTAATGTTATCGGTGACACCGTGTAAGGCACTTTTCACAGACCTCTGCGGAATTAGGATGATTTCCCAGCATTCCGCGCATTGATAAAAGCCATGCCGTGAGTTCTGAAGTGCGTGTTGAGATCCGATGCCCTCTCAAATTGTTTCCCGCACACCTTGCAAGCCAGCGCGGTCTCATCTCCTCCAGCCGGTAACGTGGTGGGATGGGAGGTGGGCGATGCCGGCACGGAGCCCGCTAGAGGGCTCCTGTCGTCATGGCTCCTGCTGTTACTGGGAGAGGAGGCCTGGGGCTCGCTGGGGGTTTGCTTGTTGTCGGGGGAGACGTTCCTGACTTTGTGGGTGATGAAGCGATGGCGGGACAGCGAGTTTCCCGAGGTGAAGCAGGCGCCGCACTGCAGGCACTGCTGGCTGATGCCCTCGGCGCTCGCCGGCCGGTGCTGGGCGATGTGATCCAGGAAGGCGGCCTGGTCCTCGGTGGTGTGGCCGCAGGGGGCGCAGCGGAAACCGGACTCGGCGTGCGAGGCGGAGGGGATGGAGGGACGGAGTTTCTTCGCCGCGACCCCTGGCTCTGCCGTGTCCCCATCGCGCTCCACCTTCACAGCTCCTCGCCGTCTCTGACGGGTCCCCGAACTGCTGTCCAGCTCAGGGGAGCTGTCCGCCTCCTCCCGCTGGCCTCCACCTCCCTGTCAACACACACGGCGCGACTGTTGCTACATCTGTGTTAGCATAGCACTTCCCGTTCACCGTCTTCACATAAGGCAGCTCACCAAGAACGCATCCTCACTGTGTCTCAGCTGAATGTGTCTCTCCAGCATAGCTTTGCTGCCGAATGTCCTCTCGTCTGCTGGACAGAACCTTGACACACAGAACAAGGGGAGCCGTTACGGCACATGTCCTACACTGGACAAAACCGAGGCAGAAACACCGACCGGCAGTGAAAGCTCCGGCTCGCGACTTTGTGCTTGTCTCTGATGTGGCGTCGCATGCTGGACGTGGTGGTGAAGGAGCTCTCGCATTTGGTACAGGGGAACTTCTTGAGAACCTACATGACAACAAAAGAGATACATCACTGCGACGGAGCCCCGTCGCCCAACTCGAGGAGACAGCAGGTCCACTCCCTCACCTTGCCGTGCTGATCGGCCATGTGGGCGATGAAGTCCTCCCGCACCGAGTAGCGCGCGTGACATGGCGCACACTTCCACACTGGGGGGGTCTTTGTCCTCTCGCCATTTAGCTTTTCTTCATCTTCATCCTTCCCTTCGTCTTCATCTGAGCTCTCTGTCTTCACCGCAGGCCTCGACTGCCAAGCGGCAGCGGGGGAGGGAGACGACTCTTGTTTAATGGTGGCAGCCTGGTGAGACTAAAGAGAGATAAAGCGAAGATAAAGTGAGAAAAGCAGCTGGAGGGATCTCGTTTTTTTTTTTTTTTCTTCTAAATTAGAAAATCACGCAAATACCTTGACATGTTCCATCAAGGAATTCCTCAGAGAGAAGATTTTGGTGCACTCTGGGCATTTAAACACAGAAACCTTCTGATTGGCTAAGTGAGTGTCAAAGTGGACATGCAGGAGTGACTTGTGGGTGAAGACTGTGTCACACATCACACACTTATATATCAACCTGTGGAGGAGGATAAACAGGTTTGGTTAATGGCTGGAAACGCGTTGTAAGGCTACTTGTGAATGCTTGTATGTGTGTGTGTGTGGACATTTGCGTGTGTGTGTGTTTTGCTCTACATGGCTTGTGCTCCAGTCAGTGTGGGATGCTGTGCTGTGATGTGGCTCTGGATGCTGGGGGCAGATTTGAAGGCCATGGGGCAGCTGGGGCACTTGTGGAACATGTCGCAGTGAGCCTGTTGGATATGAGTCTTCACCGCGTTCAGTCCGCCAAACACTACCAGGCAGCTGGAACACCTGAGAGAACGGGAGGTCATGCAGGACAAGGACAAAAAAAAAAAAAGAGAGAGAAAAAAAATGATGATGTGGAGAGTGGCTTTGTGTTCAGGTGAATTCCTTTTACGCACTTGTAGCCGATGCGCCGTGCAAAATGCAGACAGGTCTCGTCCAGGTGCGGCTGGAGGGCGGGCGGCTTGGCCGTGCCCCCGCATTCGGGGCAGACGTGGGGGGTGCTGGAATGGTGGAGGCGCTGGTGAGCGGCCGTGCTGCAGCTGTTGGGCAGGAGCATGGGAGGGGAGCACTCGGTGCAGGACTGTGGGTCGGGACGAGAGGGGAGCACAGGAGGGAACCGAGTTAGTGATGAAGAGGACATCGCCATGTTCACACAGCTCCTATGGCTGAGCGACAGACTCTACTATCAAGAATCACTGACATTACATCTGGACTAGCGTAGAGTAGCATTCTATGCCGAATGTGGGCAAACTGCGGCCCGTGGGCCCCATCAGGCCCAGTGGGCTTTGTGATCCGGCCCACCAAAGATGTCTACAGAATTCACAATTTTGACTGCTACCAAAACAAACAATAAAAACGACCACAACAAAACTAACACCACACCTTGATGCAGTGGCAAAAATGGGCTGACAATAAAACTGTTCCCATTAAAAAGTAAATAATTCAACACCGTAATGCTATCTTGTCAGCACTTAATGCTGACCTAACCCATCTGTCAAAGTTTCAAAGTTAGTGTGGCTCCTGAGCCGGGATGTTTGCCCGTCCCTGTTCTATGCTTTTGGTCACTGTCCCACCTTGACCATCATCAGTGGGGGCAATGCTGTCCTTGTGAAATTCTAAAACAATTTGGGTTTCCCAATCGGTTATCGACAACATCCACCACCAAGCAAATGCAGATGGTTACTCACGGTGCTGTGAGCCACTTTGATTTCCTGGAAGTGCTCTGCAACCTCATCGCTGCTGGAGAACTGAGCCTGACATTCAGGACATTTGTTCCCGATATACTGCACTTCCTCCGCTCTCCTGCTGGAGGCAGCTTGATGTGAGCGGGACTCCAGGGTGGGCGTGGCCTGTTTTGACAAGGACGATGTCAGGGCTGCTGGGGAAAAGGAGGAGAAATGCAAACAGCGGGTATCAAATGAGAGCACACACAAATAGTGGACACTACAGTGCTAAATAGTAGCTAAAGCGACTGACCAACGGGCTTTGGCTCTTGCAGCCCTATCATCTGCTCCACTGGGACAGGCTTCATGACCAGGTGGGAGCACTGCATGACCAGGCCTTTCTCCTTATGCTCCCGCGCGTGCAAAAGTAGGCTGCATTTGTTGAAGAAAGCCAGGCGCTTGGCGCAGTGGTTGCAGGTCACCTCGATCCTCAGGGAGCGGCGGTCATAGTGGCGGGCGAGGCTCTGCTCCAGGGCGAAGGCGTCTCCACACTCCAGACAGCGGAAACCCTGCAGGACCACAACAAAGACCACCGCGACTAAGATAAGGGGCACTAACAAGCAGGATAAAATGGCAGCCTTGGGAGTGTATTACAAATTATTGCCAACTTTTTTGAGAGGAGGTGAAACAGATGTTAGAAAACTAAAGAGAAAAAATGATAAGCACCATGAAATCCAGTTGAAAATACACACTTTCACTCTGCACTGACCTGTTCTGGCAGCGGGATGCCCCACTCAGCTGGAAGTGGTGAACTGAGATCTGGTTTGTAGCTGGGAAGCAGGTTCTTGTTGTTGAGGATCTTGTTGAAGGCCTCCACCAGATTGGTCTGGCTCCTGGAGATGATGGCGCCGGTGCTGTTCACGATGGACGCCGGTCTGCTGCCGCTCTGAGAGGATAGCAGCGAGGTAGACGCAGTTTTCTGGCCCGGGCGGCTCCCCCCGGCGCCCAGTCGGGGCGAGGGGGACACGGAGGGCAGGGACGTGGTTTTGGTGATGCTGACAGCCGTGGGGGACACTTTGGGCTTGGATTCTTTAGCCCGGACGATGGCGACGCCCTGCAGTCCTGCCTTTGTGCAATCCGGAGCCGGCTGCGACGCCTCCTTCTTCTGCCTCTTTCGTGGCGGTTTGGGGTCGTCCTCGCTCTTGGGCGCTCTGCTGCCCTTTTTGGCTGCCAGTCCTGAGACGGCCTGGGCGATGTTTCCTGCTGGGGACTTCATCTTAACTTTGAGATTCCGCGGCGTGGGTGGTGACATCTCGCCCTCACCGTCAGAGAAAGGATTCTGATGCGATGAGGCGGGACCACAGCCGTCGTCCTCGGTCTTCGCATCCGCTCCAGCCTTCATCTTTCCACTCTGCACTTGGGTGATGTTTGGTTTATCCTCCAGTCCTGATTCATTTTCACTCAGATTTTCCACATTCCCCTGAGCGTGGCCTGGAGGTCCTAAATCAGGAGTGCTTACTCTCTTGGGGGCCATACAGCCCGTTTCGCTAGGTGGAGGGCTCTCAGGAGAGTCCCTCTCGTCGATAACATGATCGGGGTACTTCTCCTGGACGAAGGGAGAGCTCGTGGAGGCGGGAGGGAGGCTGTCGTTGGTGCCCTGCAAAGTTCTAGGCGGTGACCTTGGATTGGTAGGCTCCTCCCTCTCATAGCCTGGTTTGAATTTTACAGACGGCACCAAACACGGAAGGGGGGACGCAGGGCTTCCGGTTGAATTGAGCAGCTCAGGAGGCATTGAAGATTTTTGTTGGAATTTAGGAGGGGAAGACAGAACTGATTCAGGACTTTCCTGTATCACCAAGGGGCTTCCTAGATCCGGCTCTGAGTCCTCTTCATCCAAGTGTACCACCCCCAGTGTGCTGGTGCCATTCTGCGTAAAAGGTGACATGGGGGAATTCCGCATGGGGCCGTCGTCCATTCGAGTGAGTGGGGGCGGGAGGTGCGGGCTGCCCGAGTGTGGTGAGGATGCCATGGACGACGGGGAAGAGACAGCCACTGACGGGTGAGGGATGTAGGTTGGGGGCTGGGGTTGCAGAAGCGGCTTCGTCCTGAGCACTTCGCCTCTTCCTCTGTTGTCGCCGACATTTGGCATGGAAGTCAGTGTTGAACTCATGGAGCATGATTCTGTTCTGGGGACCATGGAGGACGTTCCTTCCATGCCATTAGGAACCTGGAACTCTGAGCCTGAGGACAGTTTGTGGTTGAGGAAGGGGAAGTGGAGGCCTTGCCCCTGACGTTCTCCACTGCTCCCTGAGGGACTCACAGGTGGGTTTGCATCACTGACAGACCTGACCAAGTCATCGTAGGTCTCAGGCCGTACTATGTTTTTCACTATCACACTGACCACAGGTGGCTCGGTGTGGGAACGGGGGAAGCTGGGAGGAGACACTGATTCTCCTCCATCTGCTGAAGTCCTGGACACATCCTGGTCTTCTTCCTCTGGGCTTGATTGGATGGCCTCATTGGCATCGATGTCAGGAATGTCAAACGCTGCCAGCAAATCATCGAAGTCGGGGGTCTTCATGTCCCCCATTGCCAGCGCAGAAACACAGGGCCTGACAGGACAACAAACTTGTCAGACGCAGGCCAGCGGGGAGGCTACTGGGAGTGTGCCTGTACACCTTTAAACGTGAAAATCTTGACAGTACATCTTAAAGCAATAATGCCTATTATATGCTGCCTTTAGGTTCCGCAATCACTTAACTCACTCCGGTTTGTTTAACAAGTGACACTTGGCAGTCATGTTACAGGTGGTTGCGCACGGTAGCAGCTTCACTTTAGCATTTAGCTGCTGTTAGCAGGAATAGCTGTCTCCAAACTTTGCTACGCATAGGAACAGCGTTGCTGTAACCGAGCAATGTTATCGATGTTCAGCCGATTTGAGTTTTGCATTCGTTATCTTCATCTTCGCGTGTCTAGTTTAGGTGGCCGATCGCGTTTTACCTGCTAACTTTCCTCAGCGAGGTTGGTTCCCGACTTTCTTTCTCGGCGCACTAGATTGCCGTCATCAAACCTGCGACGCAGTCTGGCACGCAGAACACAGGCCCGTTAGGTTTCAATTCGCCACCACGATAAGTCAATGGTAGACAATCTCACCAACACACATGGGATTTTCAATGTGTAATGACAAAGAAACAAAACCATGCAACAAACATTTTTAACAGTGATTGACAGAACGTTTGACAAATGAGTGAAATAACATTTGGTCTACAGTATTGCTGAAAAGATGTCATCCATGACAGAATCTCCACTCTGGATGATGGGAAAGGTAAGACACCATTCTTCCAACTCAAAATGTATTTGTAACTGATAAGTGAACCAAGAGTACAAAAGGGAAAGAAAACAAAAAAAGTTAACACAATTACCGAATGCTTCAATTAGCAGGATGTCAGTGGGACACATAGCTGTGAAAAACACATGCAGTACAGTTCTTTCATAACTTCGCTTTTATTTCACGTTTTTGTTCGACGTTTTGGCGCCTCATTTCTTTTTCTCCTCGTCCTTCTTGCTCTCAGGTTTAGATCCTGACTGGTTGGCTAGGGAACCCATGGCATTCCGGATGGCCTCGTTGTTGGGGTCGACCCCAGGAAGATTTTCAAGGACGCTTTGGAGGAATTCTGGGTCCTGCATAACGTCGTAGTCTTCCTCGTCCTGCGCATACCCAGACATAATATGTGGCTTGTGTTAGGAAGGTTATGCTTTCCCCTCATCAGATGACATGAGAGCTAAAGCCACTGTGTTCACCTTGGCCTCAGTGGAGTCGATGTCAGCTCCAGTATCCATGTCCTCAGCACCAAAATCTAAGAGAAACCAGCAGAAGGTTTTGGAAAGGAGATTTTATGCATCCATACATTTTTGCAGCGCTGTGTCACTGCACACTAGAACATGTGAACAACTATAAGCATCCCATAATTCACATCCTGCCCTCATTCTCCACAGTCCTGCAGTATACACCACAAGGTTTGATAACATCTTTTCATCTCTTTGACTTACACCGATAGACACTGCCACATTATTCATAAGACCATCCACAAATCTGCAACCTATATGGGTTATAACTTATTTCATTGTGAGGGTCACACTTTTCAGAATTAATAAGTTAAATTAGAAAACATTTCTTCTTTTTTGATCTAGATTTACCCCCTTTTGTTTTGTTTTTCGTTGTGGACAATTTCACTCCCCCTCAAGTTTTCACTGTGTGCTGCTGTATTGTCTGCAGGGGGAGAGGGACATGTATTGAGTTTCAGTACATGGTGCAATTTGTGCACAAGTCATGGTTGTGCTAGAAGCCAAGGAGACTCACCCTTCCGCCCCCAGACAATTACAAACCCTAGCGTGCAGTCAACCAACAGGACATGTACCGGAAGTGCCGCTACTAAGACGCAAGTCCCAGCACCCTCTGCTCGTCTCCCCTGAGCAGTCATTAAGGCATTTCTAATATTTGTATGATGCAACGTGTGGCTTGCTCAGCTCAGAAAACAGGTCAAGGTGAGAGGTTGGTACGAGGGGTTCAACCTGCTCCTGCTCCTTGCATGGACATCTGCAGGGCATAGGCAATCTGCTCATCCTCAGTCATTCGGCTGAAGTCTGGTAGAGCGGGCGTGGTTGTGTCTGGGTGGGGGACAGACATCCTCAGCAGGGCATCGTCTGACTCTGCAATACAGAGAGAAAATCTGAGTTTCACAACAGATTCATTATTTGTCAAAACAAAGAGAGGATCGAAAGGATTCTGACCGTCTGTAGCAGATGAGGGCACTCCTGCCTCTGCAGCCGACACGACGGCTGCTCGGCGAGCTTCGTCCTCTTGTCTTTGTCTCTGCTCCTCCATAGACACACGCAGAGCCTTCACAGAAGTCACATTAAAAGTTGGATTAAAAGCAGGCTAGAAAGATAATGCTGATGGAAAATAACACCTTGAGGTAAAAGCCAGCACATGTTCACTTACCAAAGCCAGCTCTGGGTCTGCACTGGGATCTACGCCAAACTCAAAGTCACTGGCACCCAAGCCCAACACTGCGCCGCCTTCCCCAGCCAGGATGGGAGAGGACAGCAGGGCGTCGGCCAGACTTGGGCCAGGGGGCACTGTAACAAGGTGGGAGCCGGCTCCCTCTTTGCCATTCAAGGTGTTGATGAAGGCCGTCAGCTTCTCCGTGTTAAATTCCTGTGGTGGTGAAAGAAATTCAGGGTTGACATGAGGTAAAAAGCAGATTTGTTGAACATAAATGGATTTGAATGTTTAATACCTCTTCTCCAAAGTTAATGATATCCACGTTCACTTTTTCTTTCTTGAGACGTTTTGCCAGTTTGACAAGCTAAGGGAGGTGAGAACGAAGTCAGGATTTTGTCTCTCAAACATTTTTCAGCGTAGCAATTTTATGGCAGAGTGACATTTTGCACTAACACTGACGGCTGCTTACCTCTTTTTCATTGTCCTCCACTGGACTGCCAACAAAAGCAATAATTCGCATCTTGTGATTTTTACCCTGTCTGTGCTTTAGGGCCAGCTGCAAGGAAAAGAAAAGCTGAAAGTGAGGTGAAACCAAAACACCAAGTAACAGATCACCACTCTGGAACAGGTAAAATACTGTTATTGACTCTGACTATATGTTGTGGAAAAAATATCCTATGACTTCAATATGACAATGATCTCGATATTGTGAAAAAAATTCTAATGTCAATTTTCTATCATCTGATGTAAATTTTGTGCTTTAAAGTCTCAACTCACGTGTGCCACCCTGATGCCTGTGCAAAAGCTGATGTTTCCTCGAGGCTGCACAGCATGCAGCTTAGATAAAATCCTGCCTGTGTCTGGAGTCAGTGTAGTCAAGACCTCACAGTTGCTGCAAGCAGATACATTTGGTCATTAATGCACCAAATTTCCAAATGTGGACACCTATTTCAGTAAACTGCCTCTCACTTTGCCATGGTGATGAGGCCCACATTGTTTTCAGGGTTGCTGCGAGTCTTGGAGTGGCAAACAATATTGACTGCATCCTGCTGAGCCTGCAGCCTGGTAGGCAGAAAGTCTCCATTACGCATGTACTCACTGTTGTCCACACTGAAAAAAAAACACAAGAAGCAGGACTGAGAAATGCCATCAAGTTGATTGCAAAAATAAACAATTAACAGGAAAGTCTTAGCTTTGTAGTGCACATTATAATTGCCCCCTGAATTGTACTTTGTATGTTATGAGTGAAGTTCCGTGAATCACATGGTTGTTTACATTACAGTATAATAGACTGTTTGAATTCTATCTATTTGCCTTCCTGAAATGCTACCTGACCTTGAAAATGCACAGGAAGATGGATGGATGGCTGATTGGATGATTGGCCTGATATCTTAGGCAATTTCATGCAGTAAAGGCTAATTAAAGGAAATGAAAGTTAGGACATGGTTCCTCTTTGACACGTTTATGTAAACGACTCACAGAGGAAGCCCCATTTAATATGGCAACGTCTCCCTCATTTTACTGATTTGACGGCTGTCAAAGATGGTGGTGAACTCTAAAGGAATCCCCTCCTTAAAAATTAGGCAACCTCGTCTCTGTTGGCATTCCTTCTATTCGTCTGCAGAGACTTTGGATTTTACAGAAGTATACAAACTTGACTGCCAAACCTTAGCTATTGCTCTTGCTACCTGCGCTGTACAAGATTCACTACGCCAATTCATTAAGGTTCATTCCACCGTCCCTGACCCGGTTCCCTATTTATAATATAGGTGCTGCATTGCACAAACGTCGTCCAAAACAACAGACTCTGGCTCGAATTCTTCTAAATCCACAAAGCTCGTTAGCATGTAGCCGAGAAGGTATGTGTCGCTAACGGCGGGCATCAATGACAGGATTCAACAATCTAATTTGTTAAGATATTATAACATTTGTACAGAAAGTCTTTACATAGTGTACAACAAGATCGAAACCAAGAGAGTGTTCGATCGCTGGTCGGTCAGTGTGGTAGAAGCTAGACGTTAACTAGCGACACGGTATGGAATGACTCAGGACTTAGCTTTAGCTTTATCTGAACAGACAACTGAACCAATCGCCCAGCCGCAACTTTCAAAGAAAACCCATGCAGTAAGAAGAATAAATCTTCCCATTTATTAATTGAAACGTCGAATGTCTGGTAGAGGAGTAAAATGATGAAATTTGCGACAATTTCTCTGTTCTTACCAGACCATAGTACTTTCGAGCACCATCTTGACTGTTTGCCTGTAGTATGCTACGTTGCCGCGATGCTTGATGGGTAATTTTTGGGTATTCTTTTTTTTTTAAATCCAAGTTTAGCATACAAACTTTCTTGACAGCCGAAAAGTATTTTCATACATACTTTAGTGATAATGCATTTATCTTAATTGCTTGCACAACACATAGATGTTGATTTTCAACATCTTTGGTCCAATTTTCTGACACATCCTATGTGCAGTATTTTGTTTTTTTTTTCATTTTGTCATCTTTTGACATAGTCGCCGTCATATCAGACAAAGCCGGATGAATTCCTCTCACTTCGCTGATCACATTATCGTCGCTCCTCCACATGTTGTTCTCAGTGGATGATCTTGGGAAATCTCCGGTGATAGTTTTGCATCATATGACGTGACTTGTGTATCCTGAATGAGGTGAATCCAGAGCCCTGTCCATCATCGGCGCCTCTAGCGCACCTCACTGTGGACCAACAAACCTGTCAGTGAAAGGGACGGACGCGTTTTTTAAATTTTCCACCCATCCCCTGTGGATCAGCTGTAAGCACATCCCAGTCTTAACGCATCAGTGATTAAAAATATTCGCATTTACTAGTGAGCTGATGATTTAGTCAGGTAAATACATGGTTTCTAGATTTACAGTTATGTTAAATGCCTGCGCTGAAATTTGAGATGTCTGTAATTACACCAATTGACGGAATTATTGATTCGTGCAGTGGGCTACGCCTGTGTTGTTTTTGGTTTTGTCCACCAAAAAAGTTTTAAAAAGCCACAAAAAGTGAGAATGACATGTGTGTTCAGGAAATATAACTTGTTTCATGCCATTAACTGTATTAGAAATTTGGGTTCAGAGTGGTCCCAGCAATGATTTCAAACTGTTTCAACAGCGCCCCTTAGCGCCTAGTAGCAATTTCAGGGTGTGTTCCATCTTCGAGCGCATGTACCGGTCCTACCGTTTACAGTCGGGGACACAGGGGTTGTTTGAGGTGGACCGTTTTGAAATCCTTTTTGAGCAAATTCAACAAAATAAAATTAAAAGATCTGTAACACAGTTTAGAAAATATGTTTAATCCTTCTGAAATCAGACATGAAAAACATCACCACCACATAAATGAAACATGGCAGGAGGAACAGGCAGCACATATTGCATGAGAAGGCATTTCCGTGACTCCTATGTACATATACACATTTTATACACAGTAAAAATATACTACTTGAAGCATCTAACGGCAACCAGCAACACTGGCTCAAGGGCCATGTGAGACATTCATGTAGAAAAACTT